>KZ107560.1:599-220496 GCA_000504365.2 Pseudocercospora pini-densiflorae CBS 125139 | reverse complement strand
AGACTATAAAGAAGCGCTTATCTATACTATTAAGGAAGTTATTCTAGAAGCGACTATTATAGTATACGACTAGTATCTATAATAAGATATTCTTACTCGTATTCGTAAGGAGAGAGGCGACTTCGTATAGATTAAGGCTAATAGCTTATAGATCGATAGTCCGAGTACTAATAAGTTTATAAAGCTCTTTACATATATAGTTAAGAGTTAGTTAGAAGCCGAGTTTAATAGCAACGTTAGTAAACTAGATACTATATATCCGTAGTTTAAGGACTATCTATATAAGAATTAGTAGAAACATAAGACAAGGCTCGTTTACTACTAGACTAACGAAGTACTTTACTTCGGCGAGAAGGTTACTTCTCGTATAGAAGCTTACTATAGCCGTATTAAATAATAGCTTAATTATAGTAGCTACTACGATATCTTCTCGCTCTTCGAGTCGCTTCTTAACTAGTAGTATTAAGGGCACGATCGTTATCGAGTATAGCTTACTAATAACCTAAAGTAATACTATAAGCAACTTATAGGTCCCTTCTATGTAAGCGTATCTCGTACTATAAGCGATTACTACCTTCTCGAAGTCTACGCTTTATATAAGTATACTATTATACTTCTTAGTACTATAGTAGATAATAAAGGTAACGAGATTAAGTACTTAGTATACTCGTGTTCCTATCCGTAGTATCGCTATAACGATTACCTAACTAAGACCTATAGCTATCCGTGCCTCTACGAGATAATAAAGCTTCTTAAGATAGGCGGAAAGTATACTATTCTTATACCTCGTTACTTCTACGACTATTAGTTTATCGACTTTAGTAAGATACGTTCTACTCGCCTTCGAGAGCTATAAGTTATCTTTAGTAACTAGAGACCTATAACCGGCGGATAGACATTATATAGAACAAAGCGTATATAGACAACTCGAGAATTAGACAACCTAGCGGAGATAGTAGCCGCTAAGAAGTAGAAGATAGCGATAGTAAGAACGACTACCTTTACTCTAGAACCTAGCGTTTTACTTACTTAGCTTTATACGAGGGTTACTAAGTACTATAAGTACGTAAAGAGCTAATACCGCAACTAATAGTACCCCTACTAGAAGGCTAACTATCTATATAGACCTACCTACTACCCTTAAGGCTTCGAGTACTATAATCTACGTAAAGATCTACTACTTCTAACGGCTCCGGAGCCTCCTTCTAAGCTAGATCTTCTATACTAAGAGCTTAAAGATATAAAGATACGTAAAGAATAGCGCTTACTCTAATAGATTAAATATAGTCGTTAGTAGGTAGTATTATTTAAATAGTAATAACGATAGCGATAGTAGGCTACTTAGTAGTAGTATTAGTACTTACTTATATAGCCGCTAGTATAGTAGGTAATAATACTACTATACTATAACGTTCTATAGTAATAATATTACTAGTATTATATATAATAGTAAGCTAGTTAGTAATTAAGAGATTAGTATAAGCTAGTATATATAGCCTCGCGTAGTTATAAGGTAGTAGGTCGTAATCCGCTTAGACCTAAGTAGATAGAGCATACGTACTTACCTATATAACTAATAATACCTCTAATTTCGCTATACTACTATTCTACTAATAATCTTTAGCTTTATCCCTAGCGGTAGTATTAGTTACCCGGTCGGAGGTCTCTGCAGAGACCCGATAATCGCTTCTACACGCGATTTTGTTAGGAATAGTCGATCTCGGAATCCTCGGTTATGCTGGGGCTCGGGCGGGTAGCTGGGGCTCGGGGAATCCTCGAGGCAGCTCTTCACAGCTACATCCACGCGCGGTACTCTCAACACTTTCCGACCACTGTTTCGTTAGCCTCGGAACGTGTCCAGCTTGCGTGCTCGACGTTCGTGTCCAAGCTCCTTGCAGTCCTGTCTTCTCGTAAGCGATCCCGAGAATCCCATCCCTAAGCATAATCTATGACACGTTCTCATCTGCTAGGTATCGGAGCTTTCACGGTGAGCTTGTCAAGCCTAACGCCGCCGGCCGGTGATTAGGTTAGGTGTGGAAAGATTCGGGCTGTCGCTGCTGCCCTTGGTTTCTTTGACTGCCACATGCCGGGCGACTAGTCTAGTCGAGTAGTTTATCAAAGAACTACCACATACGTAGTTCGACATCTAGATCTTTTGGTTCTATTCATTCTTCTCACTACTCCTTCACATCTTGGATCCTCACAAACATGGACTCCCCACGCCCATCAAAACGCCGTCGCGTCTCGGGCTCAAAAGGCACATCAGGTTCCGGGTCTGGATTAGTGACCCCAATCTCTCCCAGCAACGAGAAGTCCAAAACCAATACCAGCAATTACAGCAGCAGTAAAAACATCCTAACCAAAGCCCTCGACGTCCTCCGCGTCGAAGCAGAAGCCTTATCCAACATCCACAAAATCTACACCACAGACTCCATCGCCCGCCAAGGTCTCTCCTCCGCCGTCTCAGCAATCCTCAACGCCCAGAAATCCTTTGGCAAACTAGTCGTATGCGGTGTAGGGAAATCCGCATACATAGCCCAAAAACTCGTCGCAACAGCAAAATCCCTAGGAATTCCTGCTTCATTCATGCATGCTTGTGAAGCAGCGCACGGAGATTTAGGGGATTTGAGAAATCAAGATGTTTTGTTGTTTGTTTCGTTCAGTGGCAAGACACCTGAGCTATTGAATTTGTTACCTCATATTTCGCCAAAGATCAAGTTGATGGCGATGAGTTCGCAGAGACGGAAGGAGGATTGTTTGTTGCTTCAGGGAGCTGATGATGGGGTTTTGTTACCTGCTCCGATTCATGAGAGTGAGGAGAGTACTTTTGGTGTTAAGGCGCCGACGACGAGTACCACTGTTGCTTTGGCTGTGGCGGATATGTTGATTTTGACTGTTGCTGATGAGATGCATCGGGATAAGACACATGAGGTCTTCACGAAGAATCACCCTGGAGGTGCGATAGGATTGGATCATCGGGAAGTTGAAAAGTTACGAGAAGCTGAGGTTGATGTTTCTGTTCTCGAGCTGCCACCCAGCCCAGAGGCATCTGGCGGAGACGAGTATTGAAGGAAGATGAATTACGATGTTACGAATGATAGAACTATATTCTCCTGTACATTCCGCGGAGATCGAGCAAATGGTGTGCAGAGGTCCCTCCATGACTTCCAAAATCCGAGCTAAATGGACGAAGCGAAAGAGACAAGTAAGCGAAACAGATCGAGACCTTTTTCTCCTTGGGTCAGAGGCCGAGGGCGATTCGTCGCCAGCAGTTCTCAACATCCTCGCAAAGCGTGGTGAAGGCTGGGTTCTCGAGCATGTCCATCATGAACTTGTCCAGAACGGCTTTGCGGTCTTCGAGGCTTTGTGCCTCGTACTCCTCTAAGGAAGTCTCATTATTCGGATCTGCTGAGGCACTCACAGCAGTATACGCGCGGTTCAAGCTTTGATCTCCAGCATTTGCTGATGTGCTGGCTGATAATTTTTGGCCTGGTACCGTGTCCTGAACTCGCAAGACGGCACTACCAGGAGGTGATTCGATCTCATGAGGTGCATCCGTGATGCTTCCAACGCGTGGTATTGCTGTATGATCCTTCCGCATTGACAGAGTGCGCTTACCGTAGAGCAGTTCATCTACCGGAATGGGCCTTGAAGTGCTTGGCTGCAGTGGAATTTCCGGGCTCATACGATGAGTCTCCTCAGATCGCTCAGCAGCGCCTCTCACGCTCTGTGCTGTGTTTGATGACGACGAAGTTGTGGCTGGACGAGCGTTCTGGGTGGGTGTTGGTTTGTCGGCTCTCTTCAGTGTAGTACTGGGCCTTGCGGGCAGCGTAGGATTGTTCTTATCGACTCTCGCTCGTTTCAAAGGAGGCAATGTCAGCGCAGAGCTCCCTGGTCGTGAGCTAGCATCGCTTTTGCTGCTGCTTGCCGGACGTTTGAATGGCAGTTCTCGCCGTGGCGGGATCTGCTGTTCTAGGAGCTCAGCGACTGAAGTTGTTGACAATGCAGTGACTGGACGAGACTCAGGAGGATCAGACGACCATGGTGGCAGAATGTGATTCTCAGCAGATGACATGTGCTCTGAGTGAGGTAAGTCCGCACTTCTGGGAGGCAATCCTGGATCGGAACTGGAAGGCGCCGCATGCTGTTCGAAAGTCCTTCGTAGCTGCTCCTGTGAATGAGTGGCGGCATCAGGATAGGTTCGCCTGTCTGCACCGGGAGCACCGGACACAGTCGTCGGCTGAAACTTTCGAGGACCAGATGCTGTATACGGCTCCGGTCTAGTGCCATAGATCTCAGCAGTTGTTGGACCAGAGACGTTTGGTTTCTGGGGTTCGGTAGCCTCTTCTCGTGGAAACAAAGGAGGCTGTGGCACTTGAGAAGGTCTGGTCAGCCGCGAAGCGGTATGACTGTGCATGACAAGTCGTGCATCGATCGATGACTTGCGCGGGACGAAAGCGAAGGCTTCTCGTGGTCGTTGATATGGCTTCTGAGGCTGTGGCGGCTCAAACTGTGGAGAGCTGACTTGTGCGGTTGATGGTCGGCCCTCTGAATACGCTGTGCCCGGTCGGCTTGTTGCTGTTCCTGGTCGTGCAGTCCTTGGTCGTTGTTCTTGATACATCAGCCCTCGATTCTCTAAGAGCTGGACAATGCATTTGCACTGTTCAACATCCTGCAGTCGTAACTGTACACGGCGAGGCTGTGGCCCATGTTAGAGACCCATCAAAGATCACAGCGGAGAATCACACACCTCCCCATTGACGGTGTAGCGTATTGCGAACAGTGACTCCTTTGTGATGCCAAAGATCGGGAGTCGCTCGAGCGCCACAGAGCTCCCCTCCTGACGACGCACCTCAAGAGCTGCGTCAATATAACTGCCGATATCGACATGTTCCTGGTCTTTGTCAGTCTCGTAAGAGTTGATCTAAGAAGGTCCTGCCTCGTACCAAGTCTGTTGTGCCTTGTATGACTCTCAGAGTAAGTGACCGTCCGGCAATGCTGCTGCCTTGAAGGAGAGCATCTAGGTTATTGCCATTGATGTGATTCCATGGGATCTGGTTGTCGATCAGGCCTGTTGCATGAGAGAACTTGATAATAGGAAAACAAATGTCAATGTCATTGTCCGCCATGTTGAGTCGCACTCGTTAGTGCTGTGTCGTTAGTCGATGATCAATAAGCTCTTCACGAGCTGAGCAACGGCGACTCTCAGTGCTGCATCATATTGCGTTGTGAGATGAGACGTATTTTTGTGGTTGTAAGACGTCGAAGCCTCTCTGTGAATAGGGAAGCTGCGAGCATCGGACCCACTTCCGTTCTCTCGTGTCTGCCAAGCCTCAGAAGCTGCAGGGCGGGAAGGCGCTACTTTCTGCGCTAGCGACACGAGATGGAAGTGTTCTCCACGACCGTGCTGTAGCAGGCCTCATTGAAGCCAGATTGAGTACACACCGAATCGTACCCTTAATGATACCGATTATATGCGCGAATGAATGCCGACAGCGACGCGCTTCTCCTTCCCGGTCCTGTGTAACGCAAAGTCTGCGGCTCTTCTGCCGCGCGCCGACCTCTGTCCAGCATGGCGCCCAAACGCGGACAATCGATCGAGCGCACCGACGAGCACGATGAGTTTATGAAGAAGTTGGAAGAATATCATGAGAAGCGCGGGTATGGATGAACTGCAATGACGCGCATGCGTGCGCAAAAGTGAAGGCTAGACTAACAATCATCCCTCTCTAGCACTCTCCTCGATCCAGAACCCAAAGTCGGTATCCGCCACGTGGACCTCTTCAAACTCTACAATCGCGTCGTTGAGGAAGGCGGCTATGATCTCTGCTCGGATACCAAAGCAAAACCGTTGATGTGGAGGAGGCTGGCTGAAGAATTCATCGGCAAGAACCAGTACACGGCGGCCCAGGCTTTCCAGATAAAAAACGTCTATTACAAGAATCTGTGCGCGTACGAAATCAGCACACATTGGAAGCAGGAGCCTCCGCCGAAGGAGATCCTGGAGGACGTGACTGCGAAGGGCGGAAACGTAATGACCAGAACCCTGGAGAATTTCGAGAGGCCGAAGCCGCGCGAAGAGCTGAATGGTGAAGGGAGTGATGCCAGTCCAGAGCAAAAAACACCAAAAGAAGTGAAGCCGGAAATCATGGAGGAGCCCGGTAGCGCAACCGGTCGATCTACGAGAGGACTACGGCAGCAGCCACCACAGCGCGTCCTTTTCCAGCCTGAAGTGGGCTCGAGTCGGCAGACCAGAGGGCAAAATCATGTCTCACACAATTCGCCCACTCCAGGCGCCATGAACGGGGTCGTCAACGCTTCATCTTTGACCAACGGCACATCATCGACACTTGCTTCCTACGAACCTTCGCAGGCATACCCACTATCGCTGAAGCCGGTGATCACGCCTGCCAACAATCCCGAATTCTACCGCAATGAGAGAAAGAGGAAGTTGGAGGCCACTGCAGGACCATTGGCGAAGAAGTACAAGAATATTATGCTTCCTGGTACTGGGTTTATTGGACCCAATATCTATGTGCGCGCTCAATTAGCTCTGCAGAGCGGCATTCCAGACGAGGAGCAATACGCGCTGCATCATTTGGTGAAGATCAGTCATGAACGTGGCGACAAATACCGCTTCGACCAATTTCCCGGTCTTGCAGACGCGCTCGTCAAGAAGAGCTTGCAGGTGACCAGTCTTTTCTACGATATTGATTGGGATGTCATGTACGACGAGGAGTTCTTTGCAGGAGACGACGAGACGCTCAATGGTCTGGATGGAACGCCCGACATTCTTCAAAAGCTCAAGTCACGTATCCCGATCATATCCGACGATTCAGTTCTCGACTTCGAGTTTATCTCGCAGATGAATCGCATCACAGAATCCGCACTTGTCATGCGAAATATGGCTCTACAGGAAGAGAACGCCGCATATCTTTCAAGACTACCGTTGGTCCAAGATTTGATCGCAGTCGTTCTGAACCTTCCAGAGCATGCGAGCATTACCGAAATGAGACACTATGTTCTGGATGTCGCCGAGCAAGTACTCAAGTACATCGATATTGGTTCTCAGGATGCCGCGTATCAGGGTCTGCTGCAACAAGTACTTCGCTCTGATCGTGGCTCGATCGCTACTGCATTAAGGACACTTAGCAGGATAGCAATGACACATCCAGCCCCAAAACGGCTCGACGATGTTCCCATGGCGGTCCTCCGCGCCACTCAGCAATACTTATTGATTGACGATGAGGAGCTCAGATCTGCAGCTCTGGACTTCCTTGGACAGTTTACATCCATCGGTGACAACGTAGAGGTTCTCCTTCGTGCTGTAGACGCCGAAGCGCTCGGTCGTCAGCTCAGTCGGCTGGTACTGTTCAACGCCAAGGAGTATAGGGAACAACGACCACCAAGACGCCGAGAGGTGGAGGACACCATACCACCAGTGCCACGTCTTTCCAAGAGCTTAGTCGAGAGTCTCCTTAAGCTGGAGGAACCTGAGCGATCCTCCGAATGGCTCAGAATGTGCTTTGTGGCGGACTCGAACGCGGAAATGACCCAGATCTCTTTGTGGCAAGCATATCAAGGCACTTTCGCGCCTTACCACGCTACACATCCACATCTCATCGCAGGAGATTTCATTAAGAATGTCAGCACCACGTTTCCGGGAGCTACAGCACAGGTCGCTGGTTCAAACAAGTATGTGATCAAAGGCATTAGATCACGAAAAGTACCTGTGGACACCGGCATACTTGCAGGATCCAAAGGCACGGACAAGGGCAAAGAATTACTTCGATGTCACTGGAAGATGACTATCCCTGTGGAGGGTACCAGAGATCCAGTCACAGGCCTCACTTCAGCTCCGTCAACACGAGAAGCCGAATGCGCGGAGTGGTTTAGATCTGGTGACGATATACTTCGGCATATTTTGACGCATCATTTGCAAATTCCACGAATGGATGTCACTGGCAATGTCGACAAAATGGACGTTGACTCCACAACGCCAGCACGATCAACGTCAACACCTGTCAACGGCTTGACCAATGGTGTAGGCTCAAGTCTTTCTGCTAACCTCGACTTTCGATCTGCGGACAAGACTACGTACAGGTGCCGCTGGGCAGATTGTCAGCGGATGTCCACAGAATTCACTGGTGGCGATATACCCCGGACGCAGCTGTTCGCACGACATGTCGAGACGCATTTGCCAGATTCGGATTCCTCCAGAGCGGTGCATAACCTGAAGCCTGACGCAGCACCAACCCAGACTGATTTCGGCATTACCAGACTATCGCTTCTTGAGGACGAGAAGGGCGATGCCGCTGGTGTTCCGCTTAGAGCTGCTCTTGTCTTGCGGAATATGGCCCGCTTCATGCCTAAGGATCTGGCGCCAGCTCAATCGCTCAACGCGCTGAAGAGAGGCGAGAAGAAGGAGGAGATCACCGACATCATGACAAAGGTCTTTGACAGCGAAGTGAGGGAACGGCTGTTCTATGCGATGTCTCACAGCAAGACGATACGTGACTACGTTGGTGCGGTATTTAGAGCTGTCAAGCAGAACAGCAGCTGAGTGCTTTACGCACGGCTTTGTCCTTTGGATTGATATTCATTTAGCGAGGAGTCTAGACGGCAACGAAGAATGTTGCCCTGTACTAGTAAATGATACACCATGCCATCTGCCGGCCGCTCGGCTGTATTGTTTTTTCAACAGGGGATCGATTCGTCCTCGTCAATCTGTTCCTGCAGCGTGCTATGAGACATCGTCTTGTAGAACACGGCGAAATCTCATGCCTCCGATGCATCGATGTCATGGAGCTCACAACAGCCCCAGCCTGGCCGTGCCAAGAACAGCTCAGAACGACCCCCGGGCAAGACCTTATCAACAGCTCCTTTCGGCCTAAAGATAACGACTTACCTACTTTGCATCCAAGCGAAGCTCTCTGATAGCCCAAGACTTCTTCTCTCCTCGTGGCAATGATGTTCACGAATCAGTGCACTGTCCAAGACTCTTGTGGAGGACTTGTTCGCATCATGCTGACCAGGATCATCTCTTCCATTGTTGGCCTTCACGGGCGTTTATCTACAATACCCTGGCAAGCCATGACATGAGATGTGCGACTAGATACACTGATACACAAAGATGAGCGCTCATACCACGACTCCTTCCGCGCATGCGCGGCGGCCAGAGTGATCGCCTATCCCTATCGTCTTCCTGTCTTACTACTTCCATCCTACTTCTTCCATCCCTGGTCTCAACTCTCTTTTCCCACGAGGTCCAGGCATCTCCAACGACCGCCAAAATGTCACACTCACCTACCTCCGACTCCGAAAAGAAAGTCCCCCTCGACACAACCTCCCCACCCTCCGACCCCGAAGTCCTCGTAGGAGAAATCTCAGATTTCGAAGCCAACGAAGTCTTCCGCAAAGATGCTGCAGTCAATTTCCGTACCGTCGGCTGGCCACGCGCAAGCGTCATTTTCCTCAAGGTCATCTTCGCGACTGGTGTGCTTTCTATCCCGACTGCCATGGTTTCGCTGGGCGCTGTAGGAGGAGCGCTGAATGTGATTGGATGGGGAGCTTTTAATACTTATACTGCGATCATTCAAGGAGATTTTAGGAATCGACATGCGGGATGTCATTCGATTGCGGATATGGCGGAGAAGGTTGGTGGGGTTGTTATGAGGGAGGTTTGTGGAGGGTTGTTTATTATTGCGTATGTGCTTTGTAGTGGGAGTGGGATTATTGGTGTTAGTGTTGGGTTGAATGCTTTGAGTCATCATGCTGCTTGTACGGTTTGGTGGGCGTGAGTTTGCAGAATTGAATGGTTTTGTTGCGTTGGAGAGAAGCTGACTTTGATGACAGATTCCTTGCGACTTGTGTGGTTTGTGCGACTGCTTCGGTCCGCAAGTTCCATCAGATCGGATGGTTGACCTGGGTAAGTGGTACCAGAGAAGGAGCTGGAGGAGATGCTTGCTGATGCTCTACGATGTACAGGCGGGCTTCCTGTCTATCTTCGTCGCCGTCTTAATCGTGGTCATCGCAGTCACGACTCGCTCGCGACCTGCCGCAGCTCCAGCCACTGGCGACTTTGATCTGGGCTATTATGCTGTTCCTCAGGGCGTCACTTTCGCAGCAGGTGTGGTGGCCTCCACGACAATTTTCGTTTCATCAGCAGGAACATCTGCTTTCTTGCCGGTCATCTCAGAAATGAAGAACCCAAAAGATTACCGAAAGGCGGTGTATGTATGCATGGCCATCGTGACTGCAGCATACTTGTCTTTCTCCTTGGTAGTCTATCGATGGGCTGGACAGTGGGTGGCTTCGCCTTCTCTTGGCTCCGCAGGCCAGACTGTGAAGATGGTGGCATATGGCATCGGCTTGGTTGGCCTCATCGTATCAGCGTGCCTGTACCTTCACGTTGCAGCGAAGTACTGCTTTGTCCGCATCCTGAGGAAGAGTCGACATCTGCAGGACAATACCTTGATCCATTGGGGCACGTGGCTGGGATGCGTGTTGAGTCTTGGTTTCCTGGCCTTCATTCTGGCTGAAGCCATCCCCATTTTCAACTACCTCATCGCATTGACGGGTAGCTTGTGCTTCGCTCCGCTGGCTATCAGTCTTCCTGGCTGGCTGTGGCTATACGATCATAAAGACTGGATGAAGGGCAGCCTGTTGCAGCAAGCGACGTTCTGGTTTCATGCTTTGTTCATACCGCTGGGCCTCTTCTTCCTGGTGGGCGGTACTTATGGTGTAATCAAGGAAATCGTCGCCGCATATGCAGACGGGCTGATTGGTACGAGATCTGCTCGCAGTCTTGCGTAGAATCTGCTAACACGAAACAGGCTCTGCTTTCTCCTGTGCCGACAACTCAGGATCGACAGGTGGTTCACATTAATGCATTGTACTTGCGCTTGCATCTGGCATTGCTTCGGGCTCAGACAGACTGGCCAGTGCATTTGAGCAGTCCAGTTTCCGAAATACATTCACTTCAACTTGTGCCAAGAAGTTCGATCCAGCCGTATGTCTCTGCCAATTCTAATCCAAAATACCTACGGAGCGCTTACTGTGGAGAGATGACATGAAAAATGGAATGGCTCTGATCCCGTCCTTCTTCGAAAGTGAGGTCGCTTTGGTGCCGCGATAGTGAAGAGGCCGAATTCGACTTGAACGCTTACGCAGCGTCACGGCTTGAACCGTTCTGGCAATCATTGCCCTCCTACCTCGGACAGGGTGTCTCGAACAGGGCTCATCCAGTACACCCTGGTGAGTTGTGTTGACGAGTGACACCTTGTAGTGCTCGGCTTTGACACTTCCAGAATTGCGCCGATATTAGCCAAGCCTTGGAATTCAAGAAGACCGGTCTTCCACTCTTGGGTTCTGAAGGAGTAGAATCAGCTAAAAGTGCATGATAATGCTATTGTCGTAGAGCAGAGGCCATGAATAAGTCTGAAAGGCCAAACTGACACACTTTCCAGGCTGACTATAATTAGAGACTTGATCACAGTGTCGGTGATGTAGAACAACGCAAAGTCTCCTCGTCTGCCTTTGGTTACTTGGTAGCTCTCGGCGCCAATGTGACTCAGCAGCTCGACCTGTGCACAAGGCTACTGCCCTCCTTGAGGCTGCATGAGCCAGCCTTTCACATTTGAGCAGGCGGTGTGCATCGTCTCTGCTGTCCAGGTCCTCTATCATTGGTCTCGCTTGACTGACATGGGCTGGCGATGTACACAGCGTCACCACTCGCAGCGGCATATCAAGATATGCCTAGTAGCAGCACCCATTGCGTGTTCTGCAATTGAGGTTTGAGTTGCTCTGAGCAAAGTTGTGGACGGCTTCTTCTGCGATCAGGTCATTTGCAGTGCACTGGCTTCATCCGGTCGCTGAAAGTCCACGATCACTCAGATGCCGATGCACATGTCGGAATAACGCCTCCAGTCCAGGTCTTGAGTTGAAGAAGCTGTGAATGTGCGCTCACTTCCGAGATCAAAGCGTTCGCGATCCCTGTCTTATGCTGTGATGGGAGCCTTCCAGACTGTGTGTGGCGCGACAGAGAGAGAAGGTGTAGGAGCACGCTCCGCCATCCTGACTAGAATGGCGTGAATGGAAAGGAGAGGGAAATGCAGATGTGAGAAGGTTGAAGCGATGTCGTGATAGTGTTTGTGTACGCGACGTGCGAAATTGTTCAATGCACCATCAATAGTGCACAGCGCCGCCCACTGGAAAGGACAACAGCATAACTCTATGTGAACGCGTACAAAGCATCGTTTTGGAGTGCTCCTGCGAGCAGGAGAGACCGCCGCGGCGGCTGTCAATAGTGGCTGATCGGTGTGATCTCGATCACGGCCAGTGAGATTGCTGTTTGAGGTAGATCAAAGTGTGGCAAGCGCTTAAGAGGCATTTTTGGTGCGCAATGTCGAGCGCTCTCTTCGACGCGCCGGATACCAAGACCAAAGATTGGTAGAAGATGTCACGAGCGTTCGAATGTTCTTCAGGAACTGCACGTTGAACCAGCAGTTGTTGACACGGTCATGGAGAAACAGAGCAGCTCGCCGGCGGCGATTTGTGATTGGACGAGACCCAGTCGCCCAGACCTCTGCCACGAGCTCCTATTTTCAGGCGAGGCTTGGGGAAATGTAGCGAGTCGGAGCCACGATTTCCTGAATGAGACTGATACCGCAAGCCCCCACTGCCCGAAGATCAACATCAACGCTTGTGTCGTCGGCAAAGTGTGCTGTGATTCGACGGCTCCTGTTTGTGTCAAACAAGGCCGGACAGGGGTTGACTTTGGTGGAGAGTGGGAAGCCTCAGGTTCGCCACGGATCGCAACACCTCACCGGCTTCTGCAGAATCGCATGCAGCATCAAGGCACCCGCGTGCGTTTTGCAGCGGTGTGCGCCAGCTATACGCAACACAAGACAGGGAAGAGGAGGTTTCGCTGATGGAAATGACGCCGAGAGGCTCAGCGAGTCCCAGATTGCAGGCACTTGGCTTCCAGATGGATCTTCAGGAACACCTGAGGTCCTTGCACGCTTAATCTCAGAACGATGCCACATAGCGCAACCGTCGACAACATGCTAGTCAGAGCAATTTCGCCTGCTCCCGCAGTCACCTGAACCGATCTAACGCTACTCACATCGATATAAACGCTCCATGTCGTTTCACATCTCCCTCTTCCTCGTCAACTCAAGCAAACGCCTTCTGTAATACTTGACTTCGGTCGTCCTCTCTTTCAACACAGCTCCAGTCAGCTCCAGTCACTCACTTCATACTAATTTTTACCGTTCTTTCTCGAAACCCCCAAATCAATCAGTCAAGATGCGTTACGCTTTCGTTGCTGCTGCCCTCTTCGCTGGCGCCATGGCCATGCCAGGTGCTCCATCCTACGGCGAGGAGCCAGCCGCTCCCGCCTACTCTGAGGCCCCTTCCAGCCCAGCTGGATACCAGCCAGAGGAGCCAACCACCTCCTGCACTGAGAGCTGGGCAGAGGAGACCATGACCGTCCCGATCTACAGCCCACCAGCTTCGGCCGTCACTCCATCCACCACCCCATCTGCGCCAGCCTACCCCCCAAAGAGCCCAGAGACCTACAGCTCCTGGTCCAGCTCCTGGTCCAGCTCCTGGTCTGCCCCAGCGCCACCAGCTTCGTACTCGTAAGTCGAATCGTCGTTAGTACCCAAGCTGTAGACCGAAATGCTAACAGTGTCAAAAAGGCCCAAGTCTCCTGAGTCTGAGTCCACCTGGTCTGCTCCAGCACCACCGGCCACCTACCCAGCATCGCCAGAGTCCAGCTCCTGGTCCGCACCACCAGCGGCTCCAACTTGTGAGTTCACCATTGACTACTTCGCGCCAACCCATACTGACCTTGCCAAGACCCAGCTGGTCCATCTTCCTCGCCAGTCGCTCCAGTCTACCCATCATCCTCGCCAGCCTCGCCAGTCCAGCCACCAAAATATCCTTCCGGTGACGTTCCAAAGTACCCGATGGGCACTGGCTCCCCAGTCGCGCCTGTCTATCCTACCGGCACTGGCGCTGGATCGTAAGTACTCTCTAGACGCTGTAATTGATGTGTCAATTCTAACGATCAACAGCTACCCAAGCAGCCCTGTCCCATACACTGGCGCCGCCGCCGCTCTTAACGTTGCCGGTGGCTTCGCTGGTGTCGCTGCCATCATGGCTTTCTTCCTCTAAGCGGATCTTTGCGTGATGTATGGTCATACCTGGCCACTGAGGAGCCAACACAACAGTACGGCTATGACCTTGCATTGGACAGGCGCGAGATACCCATGAGTTGCTTTGGCTTGTGAAGACATGGTGGCTTATGCGGCTGTATAAGACTAATGTAATCGACAATGCGGTCGAAGGCTGGGATGTATGCGACAGGGACTCTTCGTGCCAAGATAGCATCGTACAGTACCAATGTATACGCCGGGTTTTCTTGAATTTTTGGATCGGTCATGAACAGCACGTATAGATTTCTCTTGGTAGTCTGGTGTTTTCGTATTCTATGTCTGGGTTGTAAATAATGAGCTGAATCTGTTGCTATCTGAACCATTATCAGTAACGACGCGCTCTCCTGCCATTATCAATGACAGGCTCACTTGCCTACGGCATTGGAATTGCTAAAGACTGAACTTGCCTTGCTTGCTCGAGTGAAGGTTCACTTCCGACCGGTGCTTCCGTCTTCATCTCATGCCCGGAAGCATCAGATCTTGACTCAAACTTGTCAGCGATGTTGACATTCGCATCTGGAACAGAACGACGTTCTTCTAAACTCTGTACCTGGAGTTTGCATCATATATGCAGATTTTAGCTTGGCTAAGACCAGGCATGCCTGCATCTCTGCGACAGGCACTTTCTCCTGCCAAAACAAACACATCGTCATCAGCAACAACACGATCGCACGGCAAAATCTACAATCGAGCTCCGTCGTCAGAATAAGGTAGTGGATCCATTGTACTGCCATGATCTGCAGATACGAAGCGTGCCGGATGGATACCGCCATCGGTAGAAGTGGAGGATGTGATACGAGATGTGATGGCATTGTGCCGCGCGGCACCCTCTCAAAGACCTTCATCGAAATACTTCTTGGAGGCTCAGATCTTCACTTTTCGATGGCCACATCATGAGTGCGCTGACCCCCGAGGACGTCAAAACCGGCATAATCACAGCGGATTCTGCTGATGGGAGTCACATCTCGCCTACTGTCAAAGGTGAAAAACGCCGAGCATAGGGCCCTGCCGGTGTCTGTTCATCTTAAGACTGACGTGAATGAACACTCCGTCAGTGAGTCTGAAATGAATGAGGCAGATACATGAGCAGACGACACAGAATCTGCATTCGGCAAGACCAGACTGCCATTGATTAGGACGCCACCTTAGCTTATGCAGCATCAAACCGTTGACGATTTGCCACTGCGATGATAGGGGTATGGATGGTAGTCTTCGAAGTAGCAGCTTCTCTGCACATTCTGCAAGACCGGTTGCTCCTTGCTCAGGAACTCGAACTAGGACGCAGGTGATAATCATCAATACCAGAGCTTCATGCGCTTGGTTTTGCACGCAGGCGATGGCTACGTGAAGAACGTCAACGCTGTCCAAGCTGAGAGATCAGGACTGAACAAAGCAGGGCAATTTCAACTTCAGATGCCTGTTCGCTAACTACTTCTACGGAATAAAAACTAAGAAGGCTACTATCAAAAGCCAAGCGAGATGAAGCAAGTACTCATCCATCAAATTCTCACGGAACGAAGGCTATCTCTGGCAACGAGCGTGTGGCCGCGGTCATTTGCTCGAAGTTATCATTAAAAGACAACTCTCAATGTAACTTCCGGGACCGATCTCCTGTCTGCGACGTGGCGAGCACTATTCGATTGGGAAAGTGGAGTTGGATACTCGCCGACAGTCAGGCGCACGCTCGTCTGCTAGTGTGGGACATCTTTGGCGAATTCAGCTTGCAGTCACAACAGCATGATGTACAGACATCTAGTGCCTGTCTCTGGCTTCTAGTGCCTGTCTCTGGCTTCTTAGATGTCTCGAACGCACCTCACGTACCACTCCCAGCCGGCGACATTGGACAGCGCGTTCACGACTTGACGCGTGCATATCGTGCACACCCGCACGATGCAACCGCTGATATGCCAGATAAAGCGCGCCAATGTCTATTTACCGAGGACGACTGCAGAGTAATAGCTTCCGACATTGCTTCAGGAATCGAGACCGCCGGTTTATCTAATTGGCACAACGGACAGACTGGGCCACAAAACATCCACACCCTGCTCCAACACTCCACGATTATACACGTGTGGCGGCGGCCAGGCACTGGATCGCCTGAACATGCAGCTGTCGACAAAAGCTATGGTCAGCTCCGAGGGATATACGCTCGTGTTCCGCTCTATCCAGATAGCCGTCCCTCTGATGTCTACATCGGGCAGGCAGACAACATGTTCAAACGCTCACAGACACATGCTATCTCGGACAGTAGCCACATTGGCTACAAGGAGATCAGCGAAGCCATCGAAATCGTCACCATCGTGCTATGCTACCTTGGTGAAGACGGTGAAGTCATGTCAGGCAAGACATTTGTCGCAGAACAGGTGCATGGTGATATCTTTGGTGCTGAGGTAACATACTCGGTACACTGCCGATGGTGACAATAACGCTGACCGGTGTGATAGGCTCCAGACGCTCTCCTGCAAAGCCATGATATTGCTGGTGGGCGACGGACGCAGTGGGGAATCCTGAGCTCCCTTGGCGAGAATATCCTACAACAACAAGGCTTTATACCGTACCTCGCTCGACAATCATTCGGCGGGGGCATGGGACTCATGACATTGCCGCCTTTATGCACGAACAGTCACTCCACGGAAGACACGGTTACGCACTGGCTCAAGCGAGCTTTCCAGACACCAGATGGCCAGCATATCCAGTATGAGAAGCGAGCGAATGCGAGGGATGGCAACCGCACTCCTCGTCTCAGAATTGCGAAGGCATTCGGAAAGAAATCCAATGCAGAAATATCGGCCTCTCCAGACGCCACTACATTGTTTGCCGGAACTGAAGTGTCAATCGTACTGGATCTAGTACCCGAAGGCCAACAGCATCCGCATCCCTGTGTACAACCAGCGGAGATCGATGTCCTTCGATATCCAGCACTGCGTATGCTTGAACGTCTTAGCATATGTTTGTACTGGCAAGATAGCACTGGTCAAACGAAACGGATGTGGTACTTCCAGCCATTCGACAGCACCACGAAGCCTGCCTTCACAGTGCTGCACTTTCTTGACATTGCAGAAGGACTGTGCGAGGACCCGTCCCAATGGCCTCAGACTTCTATCCCACGACCCTCATAGCAGAGCACGGCATATTGGCGAACAAGAACAACGAGACCAGTACCGAGATCGATACCACTATAAGTATCGAGCTAAAGCCAATACACCTCCGACGGTCCTCAACCAATCAATCTGACCAAGCAAGACATCTGCGATGAGTTCGCACGAGCTACAGGAGTACCATCAAACTTACTGACTGGTATCGGCATCAACATCGATATTCTTAAAGATGGTGCTCGGTACCGGCGAACCGCAGATGGCAGGCAGATTGCTTCGCTCTTACAAACGTGCTTATCAAACCCCATGCGACTAGACTCATCGCGACTCTGCTGCGTGGTTGTTACCCTAGTCAGCACGTCGCAGACGGTAGTCTAGTCTCGAGCATTGAGCGTAGAGCGTGCCCATCGCTACAAGGCAGATTGCCTCGCTCTGTGATCTATGCCTGTTTGCAAAAGTACCTCAGTATGCTGCACTCCGGGAAAATCACTACGTTCGGCTACCAGACTGCTATTTGCAAGCCAGCAGATTCTGGTGAAGGCTGTCAGAAATGCGATGTCAATGGAGTGGTATGCACATTTGTGCATAGTCAAATCGGGGACACCTCCCCAGCTGTACGACAATTCCTCTCCAGGAAGACTGTGCCCTCAAGGCCCACTTGAGAATAACTCGATGATGAAAGGGTGGTGGGAACGGTCGAAACAACAATGGCTGAGAAGCAAGTCTCCGTTGCGGATTTATAGATATATACACGCTTCAGTGCGATTGTGTGCCAGGATGCAACAATGCACATGCCAGACAACGCCCGCCAATGCCTCCTTACCGAGCAATACTGTGCGAACACTGCGGCAGTCATCGCGACTGGAACCGAGCACTCTGGACTATCTGACTGGCATAACGGGTACACTCAAGACCAGAACATCGATTGCCTTCTGGTAATAGCATCTGCAGCTTTCGTTCAGAGGTCGATGTCCGTGCCCACAGACCGAAACCCGAATACATCCTGGCAATGGCTTCACGCAAATTTCAAACTACCGGCCTCTTAGATGTCAGTCAATCGAAATGCGATGAGATCCGAGGTGGATCAATTGAACAAGATATCTACGCCCTTTTGGAGGCTTAAGCTGCACATCGTTTAGACGCGACTCAGTACATGCACCATGATGCCCGTCGGTGTACCTCAACACAGGAGAATCGCATACTGGCAGCGCAGTGTATCAGCGATGGCATCAGAGCGGCTGGACTATCACAGTGGCATGAAAGTCAGACATCTCGAACCGTCTCAGACCTTCTCAGCACTGCCAAAATTGTGCATGTCTGGCGAAAGCCCGGGACTGGTCCATCTCAGTACACAGCTGCTCCAACCAGGGAAACAAGACACCGCGGCATCTACGCACGCGTCGTACTGTATGCCGACCGACTGCCTGACATTTATGTTGGACAAGCTGAGAATATGTTGGCAAGGGCCAAACACCTCTATGCACCATTCCCTGGAGTGTAGGAGAGTGTCCGAATCAGATGTGGACAAAGCATTCAGTCGGTAGCCATATTCTGTACCAGAGATTCACCACCATTAGGAAGCATGGCAACTCATTGGAAGTCAGCCTTAGCAAGGGCAACGAAGGTTACGACAACATCGACTTGGCCTCACGCAACACGACCTAGGATTCGAATCTGGCAAAGAGGTTGTATTTACCCTGGAAGTTGTTGCTGAGGACCAGTCGCATCCAACTCCATATAGCATTCCGGCAGGCATCGATGAACTCGTCTTTCCTTGCCTTAAAAAGCTAAAACGATGTGGCGTCAAAATCTCATGGACACATGAAGGTAACGATCTGCATAAGTGGCTTTCACCACGGTATGACAGTACTCCGAGAACTTCGTTCGCGACATTGGAGATGTTCGATATACCAGAGGGCTTGTATGAGGATCCACGAAAACACCCACCTGTCCGGTTTCCATCGTTTCTCGTGTCGGAGGAGCAATACTTGGATGATACTGGCACCTCCCAACCAGTGAATTGCATTCAGCTGAAGCCACTGGACGAGCGATATTCGCAGATCGACCGCAAATCCCACGATATCAGCACAGAAGTGATTGAGACCGAGATCCGCAACGCGGGCGCAGCTGCAGGCCTTGCTGCTACTATGAAGGTCGGAGTCAAAATCAACATTGGAGAAAAGGCGTTTGCATACCGCTATGATATGGCTTCGGGAAAGCAATGCCGCGGAGTGTGTAATCGCTGCCTATTGCAAAAGGCTCCCAATCTGGCGGCAAATGGCTCGATTGTCAGTTTCGAGTTCAGTGCAGGCCGTTGTGTGCCGACTGTTGGCGGAGTTTGTCAGGAATGCCGCAGCCTGGGCGTTCCCTGCACTTTCATTCAAGTGGATACGCTGAAGAGCAATAAGAGAATCAGGGATTTTCTTGTGCCTCCCAAGATCATGTCACGCGAAGAATATGCGGAAGCCATGGAGATCACAACTGACGTGGGGTCTGAAGTGAGCATTGGACATGCAAGGTAGAGGATGGGAGTTTGGGAACATGCAGGCACGCTCTGCGCTAGAGCCCCGAGACGAAACCGCTGTCTGCGACGTACGCACCACCGCTCGAAATGTACAGCGGAGTCGTGCAGCGTGCCGAGCGAGGGGAGATCGGGATTGCTGGCCAGATGATATATGCCCCGAAAACACAAGTCTGTCCCAGAAGCCGATCATGTTGAGGTCCCTTTGTCCTGCGGTTCTGATGCCATCATCAACCTGTGCTCATATAAAGATCCAAACTCCTTCCACCACTTCAATAACTCTGTCTTCGTCTTCAAAAACTTCTCCGACCAGTCGAGGTAGTGGAGCACAAGAAAGGCCGGCCGCGCTGTACTCTCGTATGGTTGGTTGTAATGCATCATGAATTGTTGGCCTGCATAATCCACCCAATGCAGGGAGATGCCGGGACGTTCGACCTTCTTGAGGGACGGCCAGCGGAGGATATCGATGCCCGCTGCTTTCACACAAGGCTCCGGGTGTTGTTGTCCGTGTGGGACCAGTTCGATGATCATTGTTACTTCTTCCCCGGCAGCGAGTCGTTGGCCTTTCTTTGAAACTCCGATCTCAATGTTTGAAGTAGAGTCTTGTGCTTTGGCGATGAGAAATCGCAGAGCATTGCCAGAAGCTTTGAGCTTAGCTCTTTTCTCGTACTAGATATGGTCGCCTGCAGGAGTCGAGATCGTGCGTTTCAGCTAGTAGATTAGAGAGTCGTCCTTCGAGAATCGACCAGTGCACAAAGCTGATAGCGCCATCAGGACAAAGCCTCCCTGGAATGTCTCGCGCGTCAGATAAGGAAGAAATTGTCTCTGCCGAAGGATGTGCTCGCCGAGAGCGCTAAGCACGTCCCGCTGGGTGCGGCGCCCACCAACAGTGCTATGCTTCGCCGGAATTGCATCAAGAGCCTGGGGAGATATCTAGGTCAGCGAGTGCTTAAGGATAACAATCTTCCTAGAGTTGTTTTGGCTCGGCGCCGAAGATATCTCTGTGAGTCTGCTCAGCCAGGAATACTTGACCAGTACTCGCTTCATCACTCGGGAAGAAGCATAGCATGACGACCACGGTCTCGACGGCATCGCTGACTTCTTGTTAGCAAATACATGCGGCTCTCGATCCGCTATAGTCCTGTGCTCTTCGAAGCATACCATTTGCTTGACCGATGTGTACACAGCCGATCCACGATCATTAGCATAGATCGCGATGCGGGCGTAGATGCCGCGTGCGTCGAGTAATTTGCAATCCTCCCAATCTCCAAATGGCGAATGTGTACCTTGCTGCGAGGTAGATGACCAGTACCATCAAGTTCATAGATCTCCTTGGAGTCAAGTCTAAAGTTCAGCTTAACGCGTCGAAAATGCAGCTCGAATTGCATGGACCTTGCTAAGACGGTAAGGTCGACTGGCGACGACATCAGGTTTAGGATCTTTACATCACCTGTTCAGTGCGCCGCGATGGACCTTGGAACTCATTAGCTGGCCGTCGGCGAGTTCAGGAAGCAACGTATCACAACAGTCATTTTGAACCATGGACCATGACCTGGTTACCGATGCTATACAAAACCTCGCTATGCAATTACAATTTCTGGAATCCGTAGCCTGTGATGTTCGTGGCCAAGCTTCAATCGCACCTATGCAGCAAGCATAGTCTCGTCCTCGTCTTCCATTCCAATGCCGCTGTCCTGAACGCGCTTCTTGCTTCGAGTCTTACGCGAAGCTTGCTTCTGAGAGGAGGAGGAATGAGTGGTCTTGGTAGTGACTAGAGAAAGACGTTAGCAAGAGCGTTACTCGACGACATCATGTCAAGATTGACTTACCTGTAGCACTCATGCTTCCCATTGCTTCGAAGTCCACCAACAAGCTCTCGCCCTCAGTAATGATCTCCGCGCCCTCCTCATCCGCGGTGGCCTTGGCTCGCGCGAGATCTTCTTGAAGACGTGTGATTCTGCCGGTCGTCTTTCGAATGTATTCAGCGAAGCGCGCCTTGATGATCTGAATCTCACTCTCCAAGATTGACACAGTCTCAGTGCTGGACGTCTGAGCCTCGCGAAGCTCGCGAATGTCTTCCTCTCTAGCATTGAGAAGATCTTGCCAGCGCTGGTCTGTCTCAATAGCCTTCTGTTCGACGATTTGGATCTTAGCCTGCTTATCATTTATAGTGGCTCTCAATGCTTCGAGCTCGTCTTCCTTCTCTGCCTGAAGCTGAAGCATCTGCTCGGCCTCCTGCTCGACACGACGCTCCAGGCTCGACTTATCGGTCTCGAGCTCGGCGACCTTAGTCCTCAGAACAGCCACATCGTGGTTGAGCTCAGCGATGGTGCTGTTGCGGTCGTCAATCTCAGAGGTATGCAGAGCAGACTCATTCAAGACCTCTTGTTGAAGGGTTGAAATGGTGGCTTCATGCTCCGAGATGGTAGCTTGGAGTGCTGCGATACTGCTTTCCAACTCTTCTCTCTTCTCTGCTGTCTCGGCTTCGAATATATCGAAACGGTCATTGGTGTCTTTCAAGTCGTCGCGCAGAGTCTTAATCTCAACGTCCTTGCTGGTGATTTCCTTCTCAAGAACAGCGATACGCTCGTCACGTTCAGCAATCTGCTCACTCATCGACAACTCCACCTCTTCGAGACGTGTCTGAAGCTCTTCAATAGTGGCAGCACGCTCTTGCGATTCGAGCTCGGCGGCCTCCCTACGATCGACTTCCTCTTGAATGTCAGTTTGGTATTCCTGATCGCGATCTGAAGCAGCCTGCTCAAGCTCCTTGACCTGTCGCTCGTGGTTTTGCTGAACCTCCCACAATTTCGATCGAAGCTCGTTGGCTTCAGCGCCACGTGTCTTCAGCTTCTCGTTAAGCTCCTCAATGTCTCCGTTGGCTGTATCGAGCGCGTTCTCGGCGGTCTCGCGCTGCGTACGCTCGGTCTCATTAAGCTGACGAAGCTCCTCAAGCTGGCTTGTCAAGTCGGCAAGCTCGTCTTCAAGGCGGTCGACACGGGTGGAAAGATCTTCCACCTCAACGGTGCGCTCCTGAAGATCGGTCTCGGCAGTCTCACGAGCGTCGGCTTCTGCATCACGCTGGATGGTCATGTCATCCAGCTGGTCGCGCAGCGAATCTCTCTCCTTCTCGAGCGTCTCTTTCTGCAATTCAAGAGCATCAATCGTAACCTGGCGTTCTTCGGCAAGCTGCTCGGCCATAGCTCGTTGCTGTGCTTGCTCGTCGTAGCTATCCTCCAAGTCTTGCACCGTACTCTGGCGCTCCTGGTTCATCTTCGTTAAGGTCGATACGTGCTCCTCTTCCATGCGCGTGATGAGCTCGCGCAGACGCTTGTCTTCGCTTTGATAGTGCTGAAGAGATTGCGTCAGTCGGTCGATGTTGCTGTCGCGGTCTGTGAGGTCTTCGAAAAGGCTCTTTGCTTCCTTCTCCTTGATGTCCAGCTCATCTTGGTAGGTGTCGCGTTCAGCCAGAACCTCGCTCAACTCGATCTCAAGGTTGCGGTATGCCTCAGTCTTGATCTCGAGGTCGGTTTCGGCTTGAAGCAAGCGCTCCTCCAACTGCTCTCGTCGGAAGTCGGCTTCTGCAAGCCTGCTGAGTAAACCATCGATCTGTCGACTCAGATCTGCTATTAAAGAGCTCTTCTCATGAAGCTCACGGTCTTGAATCTTCAAACGATCAGCAAACTCCTTGATATTAGCAACAAGTATGTTGAGAACATCTTCGTTGCTGATATCTTCGGGGAGCGAGCCGGGCAGGATGGTTTCCAGGCTCTCGCGAATGCGAATGAAAGACTCGCGAATGCTGATGAGCACTGCTTTGCTGTCCACGCCTTCTCCAAGACCAAGGGACGAGAGCTCAATCTCGAGAATCTGAAGCTTCGTCTTATGATCATTTGCCTCGCGGCTCAAGGATAGAATAGCATCCTCAAGTCGCTGACGCTCGGTCGCCCAGACCTGCTCCTTCGATCGATATTGTGACTGTGACAAAGACTCTTCGCCAACGAGCAGCTTGGTCTCAACGGTCTCGCCGAATGAAGAGTGTTCGGGCAGTTCTGGGTAGGTGACCATTTCTTGGCTTTCCAGAACGTACATGTCATTGCTAAGATCGACCGCGGCAGATTCCGCATCATCTGCGATTTGCTGCCTGAGCTCTGCGATTTCTGCGTCGATGTCTCCATTTCGACCCTCACCGGATGACTGCCGAGCTTTCAAGTGTGCAATACGCTCAAGGCGCTCGGAATGGATGGCAAACAGACGTTGCTTTCGTGATTCGACGATCTGGTGCAAAGACGAAAATTGGTGGCTCTCTTCCTCCACATACGCAGCTTCCTGTTGTGAGAGCGAAGGCGGCAGGGAGTGCCGAGTCGTTGTTATCTTCTTCTTAGTAAGGACTTCGCCGTTGGTAGAAGGAGATCCTGTTTGACGACGCTTAATGGTCATCTTGCGAGGATGTGGTGTGATGTGAGTGGCCGTGGTCTTCTCGACCTCGCTCAAACGAATGGACGATGATTGCCTGCCACCGAATTGAATGTGCATCTCGGGCCTAACAACCACTTCAGCACCTTCGGCAGCATTGTCGGTTGGAACTGTTTCCACGACTTCATGTTCCTCCTCTTCTATGATGACCTCAGGTTCAACACTCGCCGCGGCCTTGCCTCGCTTGCGGCGCTTTGCAGGAGTCGAAGCGATGCTATGACTGGATGATGGACGATCAGAGGCATTGCTCGTATCGCTATTCCGTCTCTTTCTGCTCCCACGAGTCTGTCTCTGCGGCGGCTCTGCCTGTGCTTGAGCAGCTTGCTGCTTCTTGGGAGGCATCTTGGCAGATGCTTCCTTTGGATGTGTTATGTCGTGTCCTTCGAGTCTGTGCCGTTGACCAGTTGACGCTGAATCAAAACCAAACGCTCCAAAATGCAGTCGTTGAAAAGAGATCGTGCGAAGTTGCAAAGTTGCAGTCGAAAAGTCGGAAGTTCGTGTGAGGCGCGTTTCCAGATGACGGTGGCTGGAAGTGATCTGCACAAGTGACGTCGAGCTTTGCAACCAGAAGTTGCAAGAACCACTTCTGTACTAAACGTCGCACTCGATGATGCGCGTCTGCATACAATTTGCGATCGCTCGAGGGCCTCGCTGCCGTGGAAACAATGGTGACCGTGGATAAAGGACAAAGAGGAGGAAATTGGCGTCTTTGTATGCTGATGTTCTGCAAAAGTGATGCCAGCCCGTGCTTTTCACTTGGTATGCGTGTCTTGGTCAACAACGAATGAGGCAGACGCAGTGCAGCGGAGCACACTGTTTACACGCGAGAAACCAATTCACTTCATCTCAAGACTGGCAGGGATCACAAGTCTGGACGCTTCACTTTCGCGCGATGGACACGCCTGACCACGTGATAGAGCATGGGTCTCAATTTGATTGATGTTTGGACCTGGATATTGGACATACCACACGAAATGGACGGCTTCAGTACATGAGACAACAATAGCGAGCACCAGAGCAAGACCATGCTTTGCTGTGTAGCTCAGATTGCGGTATGTCATTCTTCGGTTGCAACCTCTCTTCGTTCGACTTACAGTAGGAGGATGACAAGGGCACGTTGAAGAAGAAGTAGGAAACGCATGAGACACTTTGATCTCGTCAGTCGTTTTCAGCAAATATCATGCTTGTTGTCCACCGGCGTGGCATTGTTCAATCACGAACAGCTGCTCCAAATGTACAGCATTCCCTTCGACACCATCGAAATGTTCCGGGATCTTTCCAGAGTTGTCCCCCGCAGCTTGCTGACCAGGACAGCGTTCGTAGTCAAAGACACGTGGGTTCCTTGTGCATGGCTAGCGTGGATGCACTGTTGGTGACGACTGAGCATTCTCACACTTAGCACTCCTCTTTTGCTGTCATGTAGCCTTGACTGGGTCAGCAGGTCGTGAGCATACAGAGGGTACCTACTAGATACCAACAGCCAGAGCACGACATCCACTCTTCAGCTTTGATGAAGTTGGCGAACGGACAGCGTAGAAAGTAGAACCCAAATTCTGACTGAAGAATATACTTTCCGAGCAACGCGCTAAAAACGCTCTATTTCTCGTGTGAAGATCGATGCCCTGGTCCAGAGGCACTTTTAGCGTCTTCTCGCAAAAGTCTATTATGTTGAGCTGACTTGCCGAGCCTGCGCTGTGTGAAATGGTGGCGCCATTTGTCGCACAGAACTTGGCGAGAACGATTCCATGGCCAGTCCAAGACGGCTGCAGCTCTCATGGTTGTCTCAGAGCATCTTGAAGACAGCGGAACGTCGCAAATGATCCTGGCATGTGGTGGAAGCTGATAGTTTCGTCGACCACGAGACAGCAACCCGATAACAACCTTATCACAGGGATGAGCTAGCGGCTTGGATTGCATGTGCCAGGCGCCTCCATCACTAAACTTCTTATGCCGGCGGTGAGCGTGCTGCGCGAAAGCAAATCAGTCTGCTGGAAAGAACCATCGCACGAGTCAAAGTGGAAGCGAAGTCTGGTTCGCCTTGCGATAATTGGCTAGCCCCAAGCATTCCAGTCCACATTTCCCCGGCTTCAACTTGCTCATCGCCAAGGGCTCGACCTCTCCAAGCCCTCGTGCAGTCCGAGATGGCGGCGGCGCTATCAATAGGGCCCTCTACCATGCCCATAAGCGTAGGTCACGCTCAGCTGTTGTCGCTGGGCATTTCTGATCTCGTGCTTCTTCCCCATACACCACCTCCGCCTACCTACCTTACTTGTGACAGCTGACTGCTTGTGGAGCGCAATGCCTGTGAAGTAAACAAAGGCGACAGCGATCTTTGAAGCCCATCTGGGCCTTCGCGACCTCTCACTTCGACGGTGGACTGATACCGACACACTCGAAGAATAATATAGAGCAACAATGGCCACTCCAGTCACACAGTTCGTGACAGTGACCCATACCGCTGGCTCGGCTTCTGCTACTTCAACTCTCAGAGCCACTCCCCAGGGCGGTATCCTCGAAGGCGGAAATCCTACTCATTATGACACCAAGGTTCGCAATCAAGTCGCAAGGTATAGATCGTGGAAAGGCTTACAATTGAATAGAATCCCATTATCCTCTTCATCATCCAAGCTGGCCTGATCATCATCTTCTGCCGCCTTCTCCATTGGCCTCTATCGCGAATACGCCAACCTCGAGTCATCGCCGAAGTCATTGGAGGGATCCTGTTGGGTCCCTCTGTAATGGGACGAATACCAGGCTTTACAGACGCTATCTTCCCGACAGCCTCAATCCCAAACCTCAACAATGCCGCCAATCTTGGTCTCATTCTCTTCCTGTTCATGGTTGGCCTAGAAATAGACATGCGCTACTTCTTCAGCAATTGGAGGGTTGCTTTGAGCGTAGGAGCTGTGGGAATGATTCTGCCATTCGGTTTGGGTTGCGCAATAGCTTGGGGACTTTACAATGAATTCAAGGACGAACCAAATATTGTGTCGATCAATTTTGGGACATTCATGCTGTTCATTGGTATTGCCATGGCAATCACGGTATGGAAGATCCATGCGTTTATGAGAGACGTGATACTGACTTTTCGAAGGCCTTTCCGGTTCTGTGCCGTATCTTGACCGAACTGAAGCTGCTGCACACATCTGTCGGCATTATCACACTCGCGGCAGGAGTGTCCAACGATGTGGTAGGCTGGATCCTTTTGGCCCTTTGCGTCGCACTCGTGAATGCTGGAAGTGGCCTGACCGCGCTGTGGGTCGTCTTGACTTGCGTTGGATATGCGCTTTTCCTGTTTGTCGCTGTCCGACCTGTCTTCTTATGGTACCTACGACGAAATCGTGCAATACAGGATGGACCATCTCAGAGTGTGATTGTTGTCACTCTACTCGTCATGCTGGCATCGGCATTCTTCACTGGAGTCATTGGAGTCCACGCCATCTTCGGCGCATTCATGGCTGGTCTGATCTGCCCTCATGAAGGTGGTTTCGCAATCAAGATGACCGAAAAGATCGAGGATCTGGTGGGCGCGCTCTTCTTACCTCTTTACTTCGCACTTTCCGGTCTTTCGACGAACATCGGACTGTTGGACAACGGCATGACTTGGGCATATGTCGTGGGTGTCATTGCTACCGCGTTCATCGCCAAATTTGTTGGCGGCACTCTAGGTGCTAGAATCAATGGCCTGGTGTGGAGGGAATCCTTCACAATCGGAGCACTAATGTCTTGCAAAGGTCTGGTCGAGCTGATTGTGCTTAATATCGGTCTTCAAGCACGCATATTGAGCACGAGAACATTTACCATTTTCGTGGTGATGGCTCTAGTCACAACTTTTGCTACAACACCACTTGTACAATGGTTGTACCCACCTTGGTATCAACGCAAAATCGAAGCCTGGAAGCGTGGCGAAATCGACTGGGACACGGGTAAGCCAGTCAACGACAATGGCGATGCGGATAGTGTTGTTAGGCAAAAGGAGGAATCAGCGAAGATCAGGAATCTCCTTGTCTACCTACGGCTCGACAACATGCCGACGCTGCTTGCCTTCGTGTCACTACTTGGCAACAAGATGCTGGATGGCCCGCACCGAGACCACCCGTCGAAGTCACAAGAAAAGGACGACGAGCCACAGTATCAAGTGCCGGTCCAGGGCACGAAACGAGTTACTGTTCATGGAGTGAGACTGGTCGAGCTTGGCGATCGTGGATCCTCGGTGATGAAGGTGAGCGAAGCCGACGAGTATTCGCTTTTCGACCCCATACTCAACGCATTCCGGGTCCTCGGACAATTGTTCAATCTTGCTGTCTCGGGAGAAGTCGCTGTGATCCCGGAAAGCAGCTTCGCAGAGACTCTTGTCAACAAAGCTAGCGAGGAATCTTCTGACCTGCTTCTCATACCCTGGAGCGAGACCGGCACCCTTTCGGAGAAGCAGACAGTCTCTACAGACAATGTGAAGAACAAGCTGGCTAGTGACCAGTACAGCGCATTCGTCCGCGAGACACTCGATGCCACGCATTGCCATACCGCAGTCTTCATCAACAAGGGCTTCTCAGGCACATTGAAACAGAGGTCACATAGTCTCCATCGGACTCTCAGCGCACTGAGCGTGCGAAGCCAACGAGAGCATGCCACGACTTCGGGCGTTGATCAAAGCCATCACATCTTCATGCCATTCTTTGGCCTGGGCCCTGACGATCGTGTTGCCCTGAGACTGGTCCTGCAGCTTGTGGAGAACCCAGGCGTAACGGCAACAGTCGTTCATTACGAGTCGACGGACGCAATAACGGCTGCGCCAGCTACGCAGGAGGTCGTGATGACCAAGGATGCTGAGTCCAAGCAGCCTGTTGCTTCTTCTCTTGTCTCCCGCTCCTCGTCTGGAGCAGGTTATGGAGCCTTCTTCGCCGCCATCCAGAAATCTGTGCCTGCTGAGGTATCTAATCGGATTGTCTTCGAGACAGTCCGTAATAGCAAGGACCCAATCAGCGATGCATTGTTGAAAGCACAACAGGAGCTCGCACAAAATCCAAAGAACGGAGGAGATGTTGTTGTGCTTGGTCGACATGTTGAGCATTTCAGAAAAGGCAGTCCTATTGCCCAAGAGTGTTTAGGTGCTGCAGCAGACGCCATCGCGCAGAGCGGAATTAAGGCTAGTTTGCTGGTTGTTCAGGCGCGAGGTAGCGTGGAGTAGATTATACCCCTGATGATACGTATTTACGAATTTATGCATGTGAACGAGAAAGACTGCATCCCTGTCACCTTGCATTTACTCTTCGTACGAAACGCTGCAGACCAAGAATCGTTCTGAACGAGCTGGTATGGAGACACGAGTCATAACAACGCAATTGCCAGAATAGATCTCATCATATGAAGATGCTGTTGTGCACGCGTGGGCATGTTTCAGACTTGGTTGACTCTTTTCATGTGAATCGCGAAAGCTGACGCAGGCCTGTGGGCACGGCAGATACGTCTCTTCAGAGCTGCACCTCCGCGAGGGACGGCGCTGCAGGCTTTTGCATCCCTGGGTCAGACAGCCGCGTGATATTCCGGTTCAGCTGTAAGCACTTTCAGTCAGTATTCTCGTCAGCAAAGGAGGACTTCGGAGGATTTGAACAGAGATCTCGATCACAGCAAATTTATCCGCTGGTCCGGACTGGACTCCGCCTTGAAAATATAGAGTTGAACTCGTTGCCGTGAAGCATTTGCTGGTAGCCGACTGCTTATTATGACGGCTTCTCACGGTCACACAGTGTGGCAGGCAGGAGATCGTGGATCCTCGGGGGATCTACTCTCCCAGCAAGCCTGCAGTTTGGTGCGTTGTACAAAGTGATTGCGGCGTCCAATGACCAGGCATGGGTGCAGTGGGAGCTGATTCTGAAATGCTTGGACACTGTTATCATCCTGTAAAGAAAACCCACGCCATGGCGTTTGATGCAGCCCTCGATTTCTCCAGGCTGAAGTCGAAGAGGTCTCGCGTAGCGGCGAGGGTGGCCTGGTGAGGTAAGTTCTGTTCCTTGTGGAGGCTTAGAATGATGTAAGGCTGGTCGGGTGTTTTGGACATGTGGCCTGCTCTCGCTTCCTCATCGTGGAGATTCTTGACTGGAGAAAGGGAAGCTTGACGACCTTGTTGCACATGCGCGCCTGCTCCAGCCCAATGTGCTAGCAGCGCATTCCAATTTGCCCTCTCGGACGGCAGATGTAAAGCTGCTTCCGCGCCGGCTTTGTCTATCACGCGCCACGCTGTAGCGCAATCGCAAAGATCGTATAGTGGGTACCTTACCTTATGACCATTCAGAGCGGTCAGCATTGATCTGAACCGACTACTCCCTCCTACCTACTATCTCCTTTATGCATGGCGACGATTGGTAGAGAGACTGTGTACACTGCGTCTGTCCTGCCTTGCGTGGAATGTACACGAGAGAAACTTAATCCTCGCCTAGTAGACAGATGAGTCCACCACCGCCCGCATGCACGCGCTAAGAGGGACCGAGGAGGAAAACAGTATCGCATGGAATAGCAACATTGAACGCGAGGGCATGCAGGCGGATAGTCAGACATACGGCTTCAATAAGACCTTCAGCGCCGTACAATACCAGCCCTCATCTGCGAAGTCATCACTATGGCCATTACGCATCGCACAGGATCTGCTCGATTCTGGACACTGGGCAAGGAACAATCCAAGTGCTGGAGATGATCTTACAGCAGAGACGAAGGCATGGATCTTGAAAGAGCGGTTGGGAGGGGCGAAGAGTGCTGCAGAATGGCAACAGGCGGCCGAGCAGTTGGACTTGCTGGAAGGCAACCACTGGTGGAAGATGGAGGATGATTCGCAATTTTTGGACATAGACCTGGTCAAGAAGCGACTGGAAAATCTGAAGGACGCGAACAAGCGATCAAACTTCGATCAGATGTTGTTACATATCCGGGAATCTCTCAAGAGAGATCTGGGAGGCATGTGCAATCCTCGCCTCTATGAGCATTGCTATAATGGGACCAAGCATATCATTGAGGAGTACACGGAAGTCGTCAAGTATACCATCGATCGTTTGGTCGCGCATTGCGAGATGGAACCCGAATATTGTCACAAGTATCTCGAGGCAATCAAGGATGCTAGAGACTCGTTTGGCACAAGTGCTCTTATGCTTTCCGGCGGCGGTACTTTGGGTATGTGCCATATTGGAGTTGTCAAAGCTCTCCTGGAGGCCAAGCTTCTGCCAAAGATCGTCTGCGGCTCTTCTGCCGGAAGCATTGTTGGAGCAGTACTCTGCACGAATCGAAAGGAAGCACTCCTCACTAAGCTACACGATCTTTGCAACGGCGACCTCAAGGTCTTCCAAAGCGACGATGAACCACAAGGTCTGGCTGGAGCGCTTGCGAACATCCTTCGAGGCGAACCTGCCTTCCGAATCGAAAATCTGTGCCGTGTGATGAAGGAGTTGTTGGGTGATGTGACCTTCCGAGAGGCCTACAACCAGACAGGAATGGTCTTGAACATCCACGTCTCGTCAAAGGATCGACATAACTTGCCGCGTCTCTTGAACTACATAACATCTCCCAACGTCGTCATCTGGACCGCTGTGGCCTCATCATGCGCCTTACCATTTGTATTTGTGCCACCGGGCCTACAAGCCAAGGATACAGAAACTGGCGAGATCAAGGCATGGGGCGACAAAGACCTTAATTACATCGACGGGTCCATCGAAGGCGACCTGCCATCCCACATTCTGGAACGGTTGTTCAACGTCAACAACTTCATCGCCAGTCAGGTCAATCCACATGTGACACCTCACATCAAACCTAGAGGTCAGCGTAAGGTGGCCAATTTCATACACAAGGTCTCTGGCGTGGGTCACGCGGGTGCTGTCAAACTCCTTGCCGGACTTGTAGATATGGGAATTGACTACTTCCCAGTCAAGATGGCCTTTTCCGTCTTGACACAGAAATATGATGGAGACATCACATTACTCCCGGCCGAGACCTTCGCGGAGAATGTTGGCCCGCTTGCAGTATTGGCCAATCCGACACCGCAATTCATGCTTGAAGCTTCACGAGTTGGCGAGAGTCAGACATGGCCGCACTTGTGTCGCATACGCAATATGGTTGCCATTGAGCTGGCTCTCGATGCGGCCATATCCCAAATACAAACACAGATCGTTGGGACTCGAAAAGATTCGCCTATCAAATATCGGCGAGCAATATCATCAACCAGGTCGGAGCGAGGCCTTTCCAGGATGCGGACACTCAGCTCCAGTTTCATACCTCCTGCCCGACGAGATCAAGGCAGACGGGGCTCACATCGTTTCACTCGATCGATGTACGAGCCACTGACCATTACATCAACACTACCTACCTTTACTTTCAATCTTGGCACCACCGAGCCGCAGCACATCTCTTCGTCCGATGAGACAATGTCAGGGCGTTCCTCTCCTATTACCTCGTATGATGATGATGACCTTGGCGATGAAAAGGACGATGAGGAGGACAACAGTGGATCAGCGACTCCACATCAGGATCAACGAGCAGACGAATATATTCGCGCCTTCCTGTCGCAGCCAGCATCTCCCAGCATAGCCTACAAGAGATCTTTGTGGGAAAGTGACAATTCTACGGCAGGACACACGCCACCGCCTGAACGCAACCTACCTGGCGTTACAAGGATGCTGAATGGACTGCAAATGACAAGTTTGAACCCACGTTCTATTGATGCGAAACTGGAAGCGACAAAAAATCGCGGCACTTCATGAGATATATGGTTACGACAATGCATTGGGAGATGAGCAGACGTGTAGAGTGCGCTATAGACTTAGAGCATAGCGATTTGGACGGACACTGAGGTGGAGTTTTATACCCGAGGTTTGGAATGGGCTTGGAGCGAAAGTAGATGAGTTCGTTCTTGGAGCCTCTTGAGTAGGATAGGTCGCAGTTGTACATAAATATCCCTCGAGACCACCACCATATTTACTTATCGTGTTGATCAGTCTCGATGTCTCCGTCTCCACCTCTCCGCCAAGACGAATTGCAGCAACGTGGAAATGCGCAGAATTATGCTCGGAGATGTCGTGACCTGTGCAGTGATTATGCCAGGGGCTAGGACTTGCTCGTGTTGACGAGTTGTCGCGGCGAAACGACAAGACTGCTTCGTATCTCGTAGTGGCGTCTTCTAAGCGCTCCGCGAAGGAAGAAAGTTTGGCATCTTCAAGCATGTGACCCAATCGTCATCTGCGGCAAGGGACGACAGGAACGCGGCTACCAAGCGCGTGGCTGTCTGCATCTGTGGTCAATCAAGTCTTGTATGGTTGTCGTTGCGAGTTGAAGTTATTTTGTTGCTTCCGCGCGCAGTATAGAGTGTATTCGAGACAGCTCCCAGCTCCCATCCCGTCCCACCAAGTCCTGGCCGCTTCGGAGAGTGCAGCCTGCCGCCGACGATCCAGTTCTAGCTCAGAATTCCAAGACACTCATATTGCTCACAACTTCCACCCCTCCAGTGCACCTCGAATACCGCCAAAACGGCCGAATCAACTCCCCACGACCGATCGACCGCCACCACGACCACGACATCGCCCTTGAGAATCGCCAATCAGCTCACGACTGCGAGAGACATTCTCTGGGACTCGAACTATACGCGCAAGGGTCCGCCGGACATACGACTCGCTCCGACCCACGTCGGCACTCTCAGCGTCGGCAATCGCACCGATAGCAACATCTCGGTGCGCAGTCTGGGCGGCGGCAGCAGAGTCGAGAGCATGGACAAACGACATCCGTCCAGCTTCCAACAGCTGGAGAAGCTGGGAGAAGGCACATATGCTACCGTATGCATTTTCCCCCGCAGAAGCCAAGGCGCATCGCATACTGATATGGCTATAGGTGTTCAAGGGTCGCAATGGTCAGACCGGTCAATTCGTCGCACTCAAAGAGATTCATCTGGACAGCGAGGAGGGCACGCCAAGTACCGCCATCCGGGAGATCTCTCTTATGAAGGAATTGAAGCATGAGAATATCGTCAGCCTCTACGATGTGATTCACACTGAGAACAAGCTCATGCTGGTGTTCGAGTACATGGACAAGGACCTCAAGAAGTACATGGACAGCTACCAGAACCCTTCAGGTGGCACTCGAGGTGCTCTCGACCCGGCCACTATCAAGAGCTTCATGTGGCAGCTTCTACGCGGTATTGCATTTTGTCACGACAATCGAGTGCTGCACCGCGATCTCAAGCCACAGAATCTGCTCATCAACGCGCAAGGTCAGCTCAAGCTTGGAGACTTTGGTCTCGCTCGCGCTTTCGGTATCCCAGTGAACACCTTCTCGAACGAAGTTGTCACGCTATGGTATCGTGCCCCGGACGTTCTCCTAGGCAGTCGCACCTATAACACTAGTATCGACATCTGGAGCGCCGGCTGCATCATGGCTGAAATGTTCACTGGTCGGCCACTGTTCCCAGGCACTACGAATGAAGATCAACTGCTCAAGATCTTCAGACTGATGGGTACGCCTTCGGAACGAAGCTGGCCAGGAATCAGCCAGTTTCCGGAATACAAGCAGACGTGGCCAGTGTACGCGACTCAAGAACTCCGGAACATTCTGCCACAAGTCGATTCGCTGGGCCTGCAACTGCTCGGTCAGCTCCTGCAGCTCCGGCCAGAGATGAGATGTAGTGCTCAACAGGCACTTGCGCATCCCTGGTTTGCTGAGCTTAATCAGCGATCAACCCAAGCTGGGCAAGGTGGCTTCACACAGCCCATGCCAGGTACTATTCCACAGAGAGCATATTAGATCCTGCATTTTTATCTTTTATGTGCTTGAGCTTTGTTTACAAAAAGTTTTTCAGGTTCAGGTGACGATTCTGGATTCCAAGAACTCAGCGAGATCAACTTCGACGATTATGTTCGAGGCGAAACACCATCGACCATGTCAACTTTGACAACGGGACGGCGTACTTGAGGTCATTGGCATGGGCCTCACTACTATGAATATCAACAACGGCGAGGCGTTGGGGAGTTTTGCAAGTGCTTTATTGCTTATAAGTGGGTGGATCATGAAGGATAGGGACGATACATACGACGAGCAGGAGTTGTATTAGACGAGCAATCGCCAAATGAGCTGTGAAGAGCATTGCTGACACTTGGTTGTGCACCGATTCCCATACACGTATGTGCGTACTGCACTGCCAATGCCTCAACGAGTCCTGGGAGCACATCTGTGCTTGCAAGACACGCCCGCATCGATGGCAGGACCAGTGGCCGTGTCTCAGTGTTTGCGGTGCTTCGAGCTTATGATGATCGATTGAGCCTCAGTGAGTGCCGTGGGCTAGTGCAATCTTCGCACTGGAATGGTGAATTCACAAGCTTGCTACCAGCAGTGCAGCAAAAAGACAACAGAGCTTTCTGCTAACGAGTCGCCTTCCTCGGCACAGACCGCATCTGTATACACGTACTGCCTGGCGCTGCGAGGTTTGTCATTTGGCACCATGAACTCTACGTCACTGGCGTTCATCAACACTCGGCTCTTCCAAAATAGCTCTGGCCCTGGACAAGCTTTGATTCCAACAGCTTAGCTCTGCTCACTTTGAGCTTGTTCCTGAGCTTAAACGGCAGATCTATACTTCCTGCGCACTTTGAGATGCGGAGATGCACCGTTCCTTGTCCATCAAGTGCGCGGCTTGCGAGGCTCTCCGGCTCGTGGTGCGACCGAGTTCGCGGTCAAGTAGAAGTGTTCGTCCTGGCGCGTCAATTCTTTCCTCCTCTCATCTCCATACTATACTAAACATCATGAAGCTCACATTGTTCTCTGCAGCCATTCTCGGCACGGCCACGGCCATCTCTCTGCCAAATCCCCCAGAACACTATGCCAGCCCAGATGTCAAGAAACGCGCATGTTCACAAGCCGAAGTTGCGCTTGCGACTGGCATTCATTTGAACATCAATGGACAATACTCTGAGTACAATGGCACTGTCAAGGTTGATCAAGTTGAGGCTTCCAAAGGCACTGCGGCAGAGTTCAACAATGCAAAGGGCCAGCTTGTAAGGGAAACAAATTAAGGATCATGAAAATGACGCATACTCACTATCCCCTAGCAATCCGACATCCAAGGCGGCATGAACATTCGTCTCTTCAACCAACAGGTACTCTTCATCAGTACTAGACAAGCTCGTCTCGACTCAATACTGACTCTGACACTTATAGATCGCTCCAGCCGGCAACCCAGCCATTCCGGGCCTGGCCACATACGCCGCCGCTCAAGAGACCGAAAAAGCCCAAGCCGCTGGTTTGACTGGCAACTACGCCGTAGACAAGCCAGTGCTCGAGATGCTCAAGACCGAAATCATGAACGGCATTAAGCTCAACCAGGCGAATTTGGCAGCAGCTACCAGCGAATGCGACTTCACCCTCGTCTTCCCACCAGAGAATGAGATGGGTATGTAGATCAAAGCGACAGGTCTTGGATTAAACAGGAAGGAAGGAAAAGCAGTTGTATATATCTACCTAGGATGTAATGTGTTATGATCACAGCGACGTTGTTGGACTTTGTCGCGCACTATCTTTCTTGCCGTAGAATTGCTCTGCGAGCTCTTCTATGGCTTTCACGATACTACCCACAGCATTGCATTCGGCGTAGGCTTTCTTCAACTCCATGGCGTTTTCCTTGTAAGTCGTGTCATTCAGCATCTTGTCCAAAGCATATTTGAGCTGTTCCAAGCTAGGTGTCTGGGTCTTGAGATTGATCGCAGCACCTGTTGCCTCAGCTCTCAGTCCTGTCTCGACCTTGTCCTCAGAAGTTCCGGCTAAGATCATGGGGATGCCGGATGCGAATGCTTGGCCTATGCGTGGTCAATGAGAGTCTTGGTCACGTTCATGGTTCCCTTACTGATACCGCCATATCCTCCACTTGAGACGATGAGTGATGTGTATGGAAAGACTTCTTCGAAAGCTATCCATTTCGCCCATCGGGTGTTTGGAGGAAGTTCGAGACCTTCTGGATATGGTATGTGAACAGCACAAACGATCAGTCTGACTGGCAGGTCTCTGCAGGCGTTGATAGTTGGGATAATGAGATGGTTAACGTCCAGTCCTTGTAATGACCCCGAGGTAACAATGATGAGAGGCCGTTTGTCGCTTGGGTCAAGCACAAACTCCTCCCACCAAGAAGGATGTGGCTTCTTGTCATTACTGCCGGTCAATGTGCCGCAGAATCGAACATTTTTGGGCAGGTCGCTTCTAGGTGGTTCGAGAGGCGGAGCGCAAAGCTGCATGTAAATGTCCGGAAGCATGACCCAGTCTAGCGATGGAAGAGTCAGCAATGAATATCTAATATTTGCCAGAGCCCAAGTCGTGGAGTAGCGTGAAGATTATTCATCGTGGTAATTTTGGGTACTGTCACTTACTATCAACGGGAAACTCAGATGGGATACTTTTCTTGCAATCGTACGGCCTCATGAGTTCAACGAACCGCTTATGCGCATTGCTGAACATTTGTATCGCACCAGCATTCATTTGTCGATTGATCTCTCTCCCTTGAGATTGCAGTCCAGTTCCAAAAGGCGCAGTGTCCTCGCTGAGAATCATGAGAGGGAAATGGCCAATCCCTATTGTCGGTACTCGAATCGCGTTAGGGCTATCGAGTAGCGAGGGAAGACTACCGGTGAAGCCTGCAGAATATTAGCTTTGAACGATGAGAGAGTTCAAGCAAGACCTACCTCCATCTTGTATCACAATCACTTTTCTACCAGCAGTCCTCGCCTTCTCTAAGACCTCTTGGAATGTGTCGAATTGATCGGGTAGAATGTCAAGGAAGATGTGCTCGATGTCCCATACCGCCGTCATTCCTTCGGTGGGTCTGCCAGGAAAATGTTCATTGAGACGATCAGGGTCGAAATCCGCTCTGCCTTTGAAGGGCACGAAGTCTGCGCCTGATATAGCTTCGATGTTCTTTCGTTCCCCGGTACCTGCAACAAATGTTATGCCATAGCCAAGGCCGGCAAGACTCTTTGCGAGCGATCGCAAAGGCCTTACATGGCCATAGAATGGAAGTGCTACAATGATTATGTGCACTTTGTCCTGAAGAGGTTCCAGAGAACCGAGTGAACCCATGTCGTTACTCTTACGAAGAGAAAGCTAGGAGCCCAGCAAGGCTTCGAGGACCAACCGAACGAGTCTGTTAAGAACTCCAATCGCTCTGGGAAATTTCTTGGGCTGCTTCCGAATGGAGTAACTATCCTTTCAGCTCGGGTAACAGTCGACGCCCACTGGGTCACTGCTTGTGTCCAACGTGTGATACGCGAGGTGCAACAGCGAGCTCAAGAGCCATTCAGCAGAGCTGCAAGAGTGGACTCAGCTTGCTTATCGACAAATCCGGTGAAAGTCCCAAGTGCATCCACAGCAGCGACCCACGCCTCGCGCCATGATTGCAGCAGGGAAGCCGAGCACTACCTTGAAAACACGATCTCACTTGTCAAGATCTCACTTGGATGGATCCTTGGGAAAAGGCTTCCGGACGTAATTACCTTGACCAGATGTATGCTCACGTAGACGAGACCAGCTTCTTCAGCCTGGAGAATCGGACCTGTTCTCAGCTGCGTGGCTTCGACTCGCTAATGAGATCCTGGTCTTGAGCTGCTGGTGGCCTGAAGGTGTAGAACGTCAGAATCAAGGGCGGGCCAACTCTGGTCATTGAGTTGCTCTCGGGCGTTTGTTGATCATATAGCGAAGTCATGAAGACTGTAGTCCGCGAGCTGTGTGGGAGATTGACGCTGCTGTTGTACTATGGTCTGGGATTGCAGCGACTCTGGACTGTGTACGTCCTCCGCTATCAAGATTACGATATCCTGTGGTGAATATGGCCGGGAAAGGCGAGCTGTGGCTACGACCGCATGTTGCAATACGCGCACTCGTTATAAGGATATCTCGAGCAAGTGATGAAAGGTGTCAGGTGCCTAACAGAAGCACAACTCTTCTTGAGGCTCAAAGTCTTGGCGCTTCGGCCGGCGTTCGGGAAGGAGTGATCCCTCATGCTCGCGGGGATGAAGGGTGTTGTTGTGCCTCCCATATCAGACGACAAGATGCTTGTGACCGCCTCCCTACGCGGTGACACCCGAAGTCTGACCGTAGCAGATGCTGGATACGCCGTCCGACGATGAAAGCGAATATGAACTCCAGAAGGTACACCGCTCATCTTTGGAGGAAACGTCGGCGACCATGACTCCTGCAGCACGGGAGCGTCACCAGAACGATGAAAACGAGAGGGAGCGGCAGCCGCTGAATGCAAGTGGTTATCATACAACGAGCGCATTAGCTCTAGGCGCTGGAGAACAAGATACGGTCAATCGAAGGACTGTACGGAAGCTTGATGCTATACTACTGCCTTTTCTGGCCTTGTTGTTCCTGTTGAACAGTCTGGATAAGTCGAATATCGGAAACGCGGAAACAGCTGGTTTCACCTTCGACACTGGACTTTCCAGAAAAGATGTCAATACGTCTATGGCAGTGTTCTTTTTCGTATTCGTGCTTTTACAACCAGTAGGAGCCGCCTTAGGAAGACGATATGGCATGCAGCGATATGTGCCTACCTGCATGAGCTTGTGGGGACTGACTACAATCCTGCACATATTTGTACGCAAGAGATGGCATCTTATATTGCTTCGCGTCATGATTGCTACACTGGAGAGCGGATTTTACCCAACGACTGTGTCGTACATGAGCTTGTTCTACACAAAATACGAATTCGCTGTTCGACTTGGATTCTTCTATGGCATGACAGCCGTATCGGGTGTTGTTGGAGGTATCCTAAGCTGGGGAATCTTCTCTGAGTTTCCGGGACATGACCACGACGATGATGGACCAAGTCTACCTCCTTCGACTCTAGATGTGCCTGCAGATCATGGTTGGAAGAGCTGGGAAGTTCTTTTTGTGATCGAGGGTTGCATGACCATGACCGTTGCCTTGATCGGCTTCCTCTGGCTGCCTCGATCTGCTGATTCTGCTTGGTTCTTGAATTCTGAGGAGAGATCGTGGGCTGAGGCACGAATGCGACAGGACACAATCTCCAGTCATGAGGCCAAAAGCGCCATCAATGAGGGTCCAATTCACGAGGAGCCCTTTGAAGAGGTAGAGATCGATCCTGATGACCATACAGACTCTGGTACTGGCGAGTCAGACCACGACCGTCTCCTCGCTGGCAGCACCAGAAATGGCAGGCGGAGAATGAGTTCTGTGGTTTCTGCCATGTCCATCACAGCCGACTCTGGGCTTAGCCGACAAGACATTCTTTCTGCCGTGTTCAGCTACAAGATCTGGTATCTCCTTATCTGCAACATCCTCAGTGCAATACCCGCGACGGCGTTTGGTGTTCTGCTGCCCATCCTGGTCAAGGAGCTTTCGCCTTCTCTGAATCTGTCACCAGCGGCCTCGAACTTGTTGTCTGCGCCACCTTTCGCGTTCGGCGCAATCGTGCTATTCATCTTCACTGCTTGGTCTGATCGAAGCCGAACACGTATCGTCCCTATCTTATCTGGCCTGGTTCTACTACTAGCCGGCTTGGCTATGACTATCGTATCGCCGATGAACAATTATTGGCTCAGATATGCATCGCTTTGTGTGCTCCTTTCTGGATCATTCATCGCATCACCGTTGACTGTCGCATGGCTGGCAAACAACACGCCTGAGCAAGGGAAGCGTGCTATACTTCTAGGTATCAATGGTTGGGGTAACCTTGCTGGGGTAAGTTGCAGTCAAAGGGAAGTTGTCCTTGAGCTCATACTGACTACGCCACGACAACAGGTCTTCATGCAGATTCTCTTCACTCCGAAGGACAAGGATCGTGGTTACATCAGGTCTTTCACAGTCCTTCTCGTCTGCTCTTTAGCCTCTTTCGTAGGATTCGTCTGTTTCAGAATGCTACTGCTCCGAGAGAATAGATTCAGAGACAACGTGCTGCGAGGATGGAGCGAGGAAGAGAAAGAGCGCGAAGAGCTTCTGGGCGATGTTCCGGCGCCTGATCATTTTGGACATCGTCTTGCAAAACGCTTAGGGATCTTGGCTTTTGCCAGTCGGCTTGGTCTTGAGGACGGCAGAAGAGGTGACGAGAAGTTAACATTTCGATATAGCCTTTGAAGCGGCCAGCCTTGATGCGCAAAGTCATACGTGTTCTCTTCACTTGTCATCTATCTTGTTAAATCTGCGATACCGCATATCCGTGGCTTTCTCTTGTCGAACTCGTGCTCGTATTTATCTGCTCCGAAGCATGTGAAACGCCCAAAGCGGCCTGTGCACGCGTGCCCCAGCTGGGACCTGCATGAACCCAAATAAAGAGCCGCGACTCGAACTACTATACAAAACAACCACCATTCCTCCACACTTCCCACACCACGCCTCGACTCCCACAAGATAAACTCCCAAAATGGCTCCCGACGAAACCAAAAAAGTCACCGTAAACGGCACAACCTCCGCCTTCAACCCCTCCACCCAAGACCAAATCACCATGGCCCTCCTCCAAAACGGCGGAATAAAACGCATCCAACAATCGTTTCAAGAACGTCTTGACGAAGCAGGCTGGTCGCAAGCTGTGCGCGACTACGTTGAAAGATTATTCAGAAGTGGTGACGCGCAGAGTTATGATGAAGCTATTAAGATGGTCATGGCGAGGGTACATTTCGCAGAAGAAGGGAAGAATGGGAGTGTGGATAATGTGGATTTGACGATTCCGAGGGATGCGGCGAAAGATGCGGCGGTTGTTGTTAAGAGGGAACTTGGGAAGGTTGTTAAGATGGAGGGGAATAAGTGAGAGTCTTGGGAGGAGAGGATTTGGATTATTACTTGGAGATTGAGGTGCTATATTCGGGCCTCGAGCGAGGTATAATTCGCGGACATGACATTCTTGACAGCTCCTGCCAAGTCTCTAGACGAAAGAAGTCTTGGGAGAGAGATGAGACTGCAAGGAAGAGACATACAAGACGCGCCCGATGCCCATCAACACGGGACATGCAGCTCTTGCAATGCTGGGACGCATACTGGCAGCTGATGCTGCTATAGTACATCGCGCAGATGATCGCAGAGCGGTCAGGATACATGCTAGATTGATATTGGCTAGAACATTGGTTCGGGAGCACTCTGCTAAGGGCATGGCGAGACCTTGGGACGTCGCGAACTCATGCCACGAAGAGCTGCATCACATCAGGAAATGCCACCTTAACTTAGAGCATCAAATTTCACTCTAGAGGCTTGCAGTAACTCGACAGAGGTGACAGGAATAGGAAAAGAGGAGATGAGTGAGCTCAACTGATGAGATTCTACGTCTCACACCTTTTCTATCAAGCTTTTGATCTTGCATCACACGTAAATCATGCAGTCCTTCGGGTATGCCGCAACACGACAAGCTCTACTTGTGGGTAACGCCCTCTACAGGAAGTGGCTCGACATCTGCGACCTCCGCCGCCAGCTTGTTTGGTCCAGTATTTTGTACCTCGTCCTTCATGAACGGGAATGGAAGCACTTCCTTGATGCTGTAATGGTTGGCCAAGAACATAGTCATGCGGTCAATACCCATGCCCCAACCTCCTGTCGGTGGCAAACCATACTCCATGGCCTTGAGGAAGCCCTCATCCAGTGGCTGCGCCTCATCGTCACCTTGAGCCTTCTGTCGTGCCTGCTCCTCGAAGCGTAATCGCTGGTCGAATGGATCGTTCAGCTCAGTGTAAGCGTTGACAATTTCCTTCTTGCAGACAAATGCCTCGAAGCGCTCACAGATACCTGGTTGCGAGCGATGATACTTGGCGAGTGGACTCATCATCTGTGGGTGGCCTGTGATGAAGGTCGGGTTGATGCACTTCTCCTCGATGAACTCTCCAACCATCTTGTCAACCATACGAGCATTGGTGAGTGGAGGTGGGCAGTCGAGTCCTGTCTTCTTGAGCATGCGTCGCAGGAACTGGTTGGTCTCCTCTGTGTGTAGCTGATCGCTCGGCGGGAACTTCTCGCCACATGCTTCTTCCAGAGCTGGGATCATCTCTACTCTCTTCCAAGGCTTGGCCCAGTTGACATCGTATACCTCGCCAGTCTGTGTGACGAACTTGGTCTGGAGGCCTCCTGTCACGAACTTGACCATACCCTCAACGAGCTCCTCAGTCCGGTTCATGACATCGTAAACGTCAGTGAAAGCCTCGTAGTATTCGCAGGTGGTGAATTCTGGGTTGTGCGTGAGATCGATGCCCTCATTTCTGAACTGTCGTCCGAGTTCGAACACCTTGTGGATACCACCAATGACCAGCTGCTTGAGGGGCAGCTCTGTGGCAATACGGAGAGCAAGAGTCATGTTGAGGTCGTTGTGATGCGTAAAGAAAGGTTTGGCTGTAGCACCGCCTGCAGACTTGAGCAAGATTGGCGTCTCCACTTCGACAAAGCCGTTGTCCTCGAAGTATCTTCGCACATAGCTGGTAATTCTCGATCGAGTAAGCATGGTGTTCATTGACGACTTGTTCATGATGAGATCCAGATGACGGTTGCGGTAGCGCTCTTCCTGATCCTTGAAGCCGTAGTGCTCGGAAGGAATCTGGTGAAGACAAGGTGAAAGCAGAACGACTTCTTGGGCAAAGATGGACAGCTCGCCAGGGTTGTCCTCTCTCTTTGGGCTTGTTCGTCCAGGGTATCCAGTCACACCAATGATATCTCCTCTTCGCAAGTGGTCGTGTTGCTCAACGAATGGGACACTGCTGGTGCTCTCGAGGTTCTGGGCCATGATCTGAATTTCAGCGCCATTGACGGCGACCTCGTAGAAGCGCAGGTTCTCGCCAGCAGTTCGAATGTTGTAGACACGGCATCCAACGCTGATAGTCTTGTCCTTGAGCACTTCTCCCTTCTTGAGGTGGCCAAACTCCTTCTCGAAGTTGCGCAGGTCGTAGGTAACATGGAATTTGTGTGGGAATGGGTTAGGGTTCTGAGTCTCCTTCATACGCTTGATGGCGCGCGATCGCAGCTCGAAGTATTGCTGATCACCCATGATTGTTAGCTTGTGTGACTTCCGATTGCACCTTCCACCTCATGGAAGATATATATGTGCATCCTCCGGCATTGACTCACGTTTGGATTGAGCTGCGACTCATCTTCTGCCTCAGCACCAGCCTTGCGCTTTGAAGCCGGTGGTGCCGTCTTGTTTGCATCACGCTCCGCCTTCTTCGCATCCTTCTCGCGCTGCTTCTGCCTCTTCTTCAATTCCGTCTTGGACACCATTTCGCCAGTGACATCGTCTTTGAGGAGATTGGGCTGGGTGCCACCAGCAGCACTGCCTTCGCCGGTGGTGAGCTGTGAGACCTTGTCGGCGACATTGCTGACTGCGTCCTTGACCGCATCGGCGGCCTGTTGGGCAGACATTGTGACAGTCGTGTGATGTTAGCAAAGGCACGATGTTTTCTGGAGCTCTGCTTCCAATATTTGGAGCGAGGAGTCAAATTCCAGACCCCACCAAGCATTGATCGTGATCCCTGCCCAACCGCCACTACGACTCACACGGACAAGCACTTGTGGCCTGTGGGCATTTTACTCACAAAGGAAGATCGTTGTAACACGCTAGAACATGGGGACTGTTGATGAAAGTCATAGACATGAATATAATTGCATTTCTCAATTACTGTTCTGCAAACGATGATCGTTGCTTAATGCTCGCCATTCCAGCTATCCTTCATCTCATCTTGTCCAGCACTCCTTGGCATTTACATTGGATTGTCCATATCCTGAGACTGCTTCCATTTTCCTTTTACTCTCTCATCGTAGACGCAGCCCTGCTGCACAACCTCCTACAAATTCTTCAAGCGACGCTGCTGCAGCTCGATGCTCAACACCATTTGTCGAAGCTGGCCTGATTCCACCGAGTCATTCTATGGCTTCGCGTAAAGTCGCTTCGACAAAGCTTCGAAATCCGTCCTGGCCGTAACATCCTCTGACAGAATCGCCTTAAGATTCTGCAGCTGCTCGTCGCTAAGACCTGGTATACTGTCAGTATATGCTTAACAAATTTAGATGTCGTTCGACGTACCTCCTTCGGCGGACCGCAGAATGGTTTGTGCGGTCGGTACAAATTGCAGATCGCCAAGAATCTGCGATATGCGATTGTCGGCAAACTGTTGCTGTGGTGGAGGTGGGTAGGAGGGCGGCTGCTGCTGAGGTGGTTGAGGTCCGTAAGGGTTTGGCGGGAAGCCACCTGGGGCACCATATCCAGACGGTGTCGCACTGTTTGCCGGTGAAAATGGCGTTTGATTGATGATCGGCGAGCCTTGAGGCCCTCCAATGCTCTGCCTCACATTTGGCGGAAGGTGTCCGTTGGCGCCAGTAGGCTGTGCTGAAGCTGCACTGTCGACTTTGGTGGGGCTTTCAGGTGCACGCGCGACTATCAATGTGGCAAGAAGCATTCTCTCTTCAATGGGCTTCTTAATTGCGCAGTACTCCAGCATATCCAGATGAGGCGGCAGCTCACCGCCCTTCTCGACTGGGATGATGTACAGGTCCTTGACCATTGGCGGCTTGTCCTTCTCTACAACAGCGTATCTCTCACGGGAGTGAAAGTATTGGAAAACGCTGTTGAAGGCCTCGGCGTTGTCGTAGGGTGAGAGGGACAGAACGGCGACATCACTGCTGGTGCTCCACCGGAGACCACTGACATAGTCTTCGGCCTTTTGTATAGCGAGGCGACCGTCAATTGACAATCGCTGTGGAAGTAATTGTCGCCATGAAACAGTTGGCGCAAGATCGCGACCAGCCACAAATCGGGCGTTCACTGTTGGAGCATCCTCTTCTGAGCTTTGTACAAGCTTGCCTCGCCAGACTATGGCATCGGCACCTGCTGCGTCAGGTGGCACGTAATCGTCATTGTCGTCTTCGAGCAGGCGATCAATGTCCGGATCGTCCTTTGCACCGTTCAACGCTTGTGGTTTTGGTGGATGCGCAGAGCTGCGTCGTCGAGGAACACCCTTCAGAGGCTTGCCAATGTTGGGTGGAGTTGGTCCAGTTGGAGACTGTGCACTCTTGGCCCAGATGTTGTTCATGTCGAATTGCTGGCTTGAAGGGCGGCGTTCACCATCTCGGCTAGTGTCGAGAGCCAGTGGTGGTTGCGTGGACTGAGTAGGCGAAGCACTAGGTGGAGGAGCCTGCGAAATGCTTCTCTTGGGTGCGCGATCTTCACTGCTAGGGTGCGCGGACTCGTTTTCGATGAGGTGGTATCCTTTGTGGTCTTGCGCATACTTTGGACCTTGCTCCTCAATGGCGACTGCTTGTCGATCGAGCACTTCCTTCATTTCTGCGCGCTCTCGTTGCAGTTCCTCGCTAGCCATGTCGCTGCTACTCATGGTAGAAAGTTCGTCCGCAGACAAAGATCCATCAAGAAGACGTTGGATGAGGAGGTTGTTTCTCTTTAGATTTGGAAGGAGATTCCTGAACTGCGCGATGTATTCGGATTGGCCAGCACCGTGGTTCATATGGAGGGCGTACTCAATTCTCGCGGCATGGTGCAAAGCGGATGTCTTCGCAGTCTGACCGCCAGGGAGCTTTAAACCTGACTTGATACGCTTCTGAATGTCAGTTTCGAGGACACCTGCCAGAGAAGATGCCACTTTCTTTCGATCATCTGGCAGCTGATCAATGTCGACCAAGGCTGTGTCAGTATCGACTGATGCCGCAGGTGTTGGTGTCGATTTTGAAGGAGCTGCCGATGATTTGCGTCGCTTCTCTTGTCGCGCAGGTTTCTCGGGCTTCTCTTCGGGGACTTCATGAGACTCTGGTTCCTCCTTCACCTCCCGCTTCCGCTTATTGCTGTTGTCTCGTGTACCATTTGATGCGCTGGCCGCCGGCGCTGCAGCAGGCGGAGGTGTGGGCGTCTTCTCAGGCACAGCCGGCACGTCCTTCTTTAACCAGCCAGGTCGAAACTCTTCGCCATTCTTGGTCTTCTGTTTCCTACTCTTGCTCATCTTCTTCTCATTTTGGAAGATCTTATTGCGGACCTCCCAGATCTTCTCGCCTCTGTTTATGGCCTGTATAGTCTCTTGGTGCTCGTTTGGGGCGCATTCCTCGCAGAAATAGTGATCTGGGATGTCGTCTTCATCATCGGGCACTCCCATGCAGACGTTATGCTGCCACACCTGGCACGCTTCGCACCCAATGAATGCGCGCTTGTCTTTTGGGTTGTCGTTGCCGCAGATGCAGCGTATTGTCTCATCGTCGTCGTCATCGTCGTCTGGTTCTGGGTCTTGAGACTTCTTGGTTGGCTTACTCTTCGCTGTCGTAGCTTTGCCTGGAGCAGCAGCTGGAGGCTTTGGAGTCGGAGCAGGTGATGAAGACGCGTTCTTGTGCTGGCCTTTGGTCGCGCGACCAGAACGTCGAGGTTCATCTGCACTGACTGTTAGCGAGCTGTCTTGGGTAACATGAGACTGCATCGTGGCTGACAAACTGCTATACAGTGTCGCAAATGCTGTCTACATGTGCATGGTGGAGGATATGCTTACCAGCCATGATGGATTTGAGCAGAAGGCGTGCAGACGTAAATGACAAGACACAGCAGATTCACACGCTCTCAAAACTTCACGTAGTATCTAGAAATACGCTTTCTGTCTCCCTTCTATCCCTCAACTGTCTCTGCGTAGATAGCGAGCCAGAGACAGCGCGCGCTGGTCTGGAAAGCTCCTCCCAGCACCCACTGGAGGCGCCAGACAAGGCGTTCTGACGACAGACGCAGACAAGCTGCTCTGTGCGGGCAGGGAAAGCGCTGCTGGCCTCTGATATCCTTCAAGGCGACTGAAGGAAATGAGATCAGGCGCCGCTTTCTCCGAAGACCTCCGTGTCAGATGTCCTCCGCGAAGATGCTCACGAAGTGACTGTGGCCGTCACGTAGAAGACAGACCTTGAGGCTGCTGTGGTTGTTGGCCGCTGGCTGTTCCTTGCCTCCGTTGCGCCGGTCACGCGACTGATTCGACTGAGTTCTTACCCGTGGGGATACGCTGCAATAGCTGTCGCTGAGAGTCCGCGACTGCGATGCGACGCGTTGTGGCGAGGTCTGTATCGTGATAGAAGTCGGGCGATGGGTGGTGACGAGATAGAAGGAGGAGTCGTTTCGCGCGAACGAGGGAAAGTCTCTGTGGAGAGCTCGGCTTGTGCTTCGAGCGCAAAAGTGGATGTTGAAGCTGCCAAAAGTCTTAGTCCAGTGACAGAGTTGTTTGCGCGATTAGATCTGGAACCGGCATGTGAAAGCGAGAGCTTGCACCTCTACACAAAACATTAGTTTGCTCGCCATGGCAGACGTGCGGTCGATGCTTAAGGCGAGTCGCGAGGCGCGTAGAATCAATCACCCTCATGCAGCATACACGAAAGATGGCAAGCTGCTGTGCAATTTGTGTGAAACTCTGGTAAAGACAGAGAACGCTTGGAACAGCCATTTACACACGACACAACATACTCTGCGCTTGAGTAGGGCTCAGGATGCAGCAGCCGCAAGAGAAGCAAATGGAGCAAGCAAGAAGCGAAAGGCATCAACTATCGACAGTCCGTCGCCAGAAGACAGAAAAAAGCAGAAGCCTACAAGTTTCAAGACTGGACTCGATCGAGATGAGCAGGAAGAGACACAGGACGTGCTTCCAGCCCAGACACAATCGACAAAACAAGAGCCTGAGCAGGCCGTCGAAAAAGAGGATGAAGAGGCCAACGCCGCAGAACTCGACGCTTTGGATAAAGAGCTTGCTGAATTAGAGGCATCTTCTCGCCATGACGGTGCTTCCTATGCCCAGGCCACAATCTCGGCACCAGCTATGACTGCAGAAGAAATTGCAGCACAAGCGCGGGAAGAACAGAGTGCGCAGCGTGGTAAACGAGATGCAGAATTAGAGGCTGAAAAAGAGGACGCGGCTCGACTGATGGAGGACGAATTTGAAGAAATGGAAGGCCTGGAGGAACGTGCGAGAAAGCTGCGTGAGAAGCGGGAGGCATTGAGGTCGACAACAGTCGCACAGAAAACGGCTAGCGCGAGCGTCGAGAACGAGACAAAAGCGACTCAAGAAACCGAACAAGAAGAGGACGACGATGGTGATGATGATGAAGAAGAAGAAGACGATTTAGACGGATGGAACTTCGGATCTGGATGAGGCTGCAGTGTCCATCGTAATCTCTCAAGCGACATACACCTCCTTGTATGGCGTGTCTGAAATCTGCTTGGATGTCGATTCATGGCTTCACGCTGCCAACTGGTTTGTATCGTGATCCGGTTCGACTAGAAAAGTCCGACGATGTCGCGCGTGGCTATTGAGATGTCCTAAGTATGACGCTGCAGCATGCGATTTACAGTGATATGGGAGTATCAAGATGCGCGATTGAAGAGGTCATTCCGCCCGCGTAGGTGTCTTCACTGTTGCAATCTTCCCACAAGAACAAGCGAACCCAGCAGAAGCTTTCTTGGCAGTGCTTCTACCCGGTGCTTGCCATTAGTAGAGGTGTTGCGATACCGGGCTTTCACATCAGCATAAGACTCTATGTGAGTAGAAGACTGTCTGCCTTAGACAATTCTTAGCCTTCACTGAGGCCCTGAGTGCAGGATTTCGGACAGAGTTCGTCACACCTCAGAAATGAGAGAAAGTTGTTCGGGAGCTCTTCCATGATTTGTGACAAGCCCGAGTTCCTGCCCTTTGATGTGTACTCAAGAGCCCAGCGAGCGTCGCGTGTGTAGGTCTGGAGAATATTAATGTATTTAAGGTCAGTCGCAGTGGTGACACATATTCCAATCAGCAATAGTGCAGCGGCATCGCGTAGGTTAGCTGAGTGATGCCTTTATCAGCAGCCAAGGTTTGTGGCTTGCAGCTCTCCAACGTCCGCCAGACAAAGCTAGCGGAAGGATTCACGTCGCGCCAGCTACACTCTTCGACCTTTGAGATGAATTGTGTTGCACGAATGTTCACAGCTGTGATGCTTGACTAACGCACAAAGATGACCACCTCACCTGTTCCCGGGGACCTCGAGAAACACAACATCGCAGCATCTGGCCTCAAATCTGACGACCATATTTCTCAACACGCTCCAGGTCACCATCACCATACAGCTCGGCTCCGCGAACGACTACGACACTTCCTACACCCAAATGGCAAACGAATCCACGTAGCGGCTTCGCCAGAAGAAGCCGATCAACTCAAGAAAAGGTTAGGTGAAATTCATCAAGACCACGAATTCGACGTATACATATCTGGAACCTCGGAGCATCTGGACGCGCTGCGAGAAGCGCAAAGCCACCATGAGGACCGAAGAGAATCGCTTCGAATGCAGCATCAGGAAGTCTATGATCGCTTTGCAGATATTCATAATGAACTTGATGCTCTTGCGAGCGAGCTCGATCGTGTGACCAGCCATGGCGTAGCTCTGGAAGCACATTTCAATCGTTTCGGTTATAATGCGCATGTGAGAAGTTATGATGATAAGAGTCCGAGTGCTTCTGGATCTACGACGCCGCATTCGAGTATGCATGAGAAGCAGCAGTGAGTCGTCCCGCAAACCTACGTTGAAGTGCGCCTGTGTTGATCGCTTCGTAGATCTCCTTGTGAAAGAGGATTCGCAACACCTCTTCGCCTTTTCAAGATACCGACACTTCGCCAGTACTTCCACAATGGAATTCTCTGGAGATCGGCGGGGAGTGAAGAAGTCCAATCTTTCGAGCTGTTCGTAGATCTGCTCTACGTCGGCATCTTGCAGATCAATGGCGATATCACTTCCGAAGATCCGACCGGACTTTCATTGCTGCACTTCGTGATCACTTTCACGTTGTCGTACAAGATCTGGAACGACATGAGCCTTTTCATTTCGTGGTTCGAGACTGACGACGTCTTTCAAAGGGTCTCGATCTTGTTCCTACTGGCTTGTTTGTTTGGCTACACAACCAATATCGTCAGTGCATTCGAAGAGTCTTATGCAACGTGAGTGAGTCTTCCTTCAGTGAACATGCCTTGACTGACTCGAGTTCCAGATTGATTGGCTTCTATCTGGCAGCGCGGCTCTTCATGGGCTTGTACCTGCTTCTATGCGCCTATTTCATTCCAATGATCAGAAGCGCAATGATATTGCACTTTTGCGTCGTACTTGTTGGAGCTGCAATCTGGATCGGATCAATCCATGTCGAATGGCCAAACCAGCTTGCTCTGATTTGGTGTGCGTTGTTCGTAGACGTTGTCGGCTCGATCGGTTACGTCTGGCTGCAGCTGGTGACTCGTATGATCGGAGGCAAAGGTATGATTGCAAATAGACGTGCGCGCGGAGTTCTTTGCTGACAATGTGTGTAGCCTGGCAGTGGTTCAGTGGCAAATTCCAAGTCTACCCTGCGATTAATATCGAGCACAGGACCGAGCGAACGAACGCCTTTGTGTCATTGGTCTTTGGCTACACAGTCGTAGCGATCCTCTACCAAAGCGCAGTCAACGGCATCGACTCCTTCTATGGCAAGGGAATTCTTGGTCTCATTCAGTGCTTCATCTTCAACTGGATGTACTTCGAGATCGATGGCTCGAACCTGCTCATGCATGCCATTCGTCGACATAAGATGAGCGCTTTCGCATGGTCGTTTGCACACTTGCCATTCATCATGACTTTCGTCCTTGGCGGAGCTGGACTGTCGAGACTTGTGATTGCGCCGGACTCGCCCAACTCGCATATCGACTGGCTCACGGAGACATACCAAGAGCGAGCTGAACACCTTGGTGATCATATACCAGTCGGGATCCGGTGGTTCTACTGCGGCGGATTTGGCCTGGCTCTTCTTTTCATGGCTCTGATCTCGATCTCTCACATCCATCGCGAGCAGGAAGGTAGAGTCCGAGTGACGAAGAAATTCCGATTGATTCTACGCATTGCAGTTGCCATCATCTTCATCTGCTTACCCCTTGCTCATAGTTTGGACTCGTTAGACCTGATCGGCACTGTGACCGGACTTTTGGTATTGCTTTTGTGCTTGGAGCTATGGGCCGCGTCGAATGTACACGATAAGCTATTCGGCAGGACGACGACTTGTCAATACTTCGGCAATTGCGGCAAGAAGGATCTTCGGGCAATGCTTCAGGATGGGAAGGAGGTTGACATCGATGCACTGATTAAGGACAAGGAGAAGAACAGTGGATGTACCATTGGTCCTTGAGGCATGCGTCTTGTGCTTAGGTAGGCAGCTGTCGAGGAGCAGTATTGACAGCAGCAAACTCAAAAAGATGGAAATGGTTTCTGCGAAGAGAAATGCTGTCTTGTGGGTCAGTCAATACCAAGCTTTCGCAATACCAACACTCGTTGCCGCTCTGCCTACGAATCAATAAATCCAGACCCACAGGGCGTAAAAGTCCACTCGACATGCGGCCCGTCTACGCGAGTATAGTGTCCGATGTTGATGGCTTCGTGAGCAGAATAAGATACTGTATGCCTATGCCTATGCCGATGCCAAGGGGAAGGGGTCGTAATCAATTGCTTCGAGGCTCATCGTGAACGTCGAATGCTTCCACGCAAGCCATTTGCCTCGAGTTGCGGTACTATGGTCATCTTGGAAGAAAGTGTCGGCATCTGAGTGCGATATCTTGGCCGTAATTGTATCCACGTAGACAGACGAGCTTGTGTCACAGATTCACTATCCAAGTCATATGACAAAGATCAGTAGATCATTGACCCCGATGTACATCCGCTGCCGTGACCGGAGTGATGGTGATGATTCCGTACAATTTCTATGCTTCAATGTCGCGATTGTGATGCTGTGCATCGGCAAGACTGTCGTCAGTGAACAAGGAAGCAAATACCAGCTGTTCGGAAACACGCTGTCAGTCGTAGATCTTGCCGAGATCGCATTCGCTGAAAGCAGCAAAGGATCCTCGGTGTGCGTTCATCTCGTTTCGGGAGCAGGGTAGTAATGAGAAATGTTTATCAGAAATTGATTCAGGCGTTCACGATGAGAAGTGGCAAGCAGAAGCAGTGACACGCGTTCGACACGCCAAGATTACTCGACAGAAGACTGTACCAGGTTCTGACCGCGTGGAGAGAGTGAAGACCCATGTCTAGACCCTGGCCTCCTGAGTCCTGACAGGTGCAGGGCCGGACCGTGAGAATGGCATACCAAGAACATCAGAGTGCGAAGTGGTAGAGGATTCTCGACCTCAATATTGTGCATCGTGGAAGAGAGTGCACGAGACCACCGGATCGCGATGGTATCGCGAAGCCGTGATGAGGGGTGCGGCTGCGTAGTAGCACTCACGCAGAGTGGATCTGTGGAGATCGTCAAGGTGTACGGCTGCGTGATGCCAAGGCAACCTTGACAGTCGTCTTAGCACGCCGGCGGACGCCTCGCGGGGGCAGACAGGCAGACAAGATATGCGGCGACGAGCAGTAATAAGGTGTACGCAGACGGTCGACGTCTTGGGGCACTGCGTGGTGACAGTAGCATCAGGTGCAGGAGTGTGTGAGAGTGTCGGACATTTTTGACGAGGCAGTCGTCGTCAGCATCTTGGCTCGCACGGGCCCACTCTTCTCTGGCGTGCTGGCGTGGAAGGGAAGACCGCGTAATCCCCTTGTTGGTAGCGTAGCAGACATGCTACTCTCCTGCTGGCACACATCTCTTCACCACTCACTATACTACAGCAGCCGGTGCACGTCTCTGCTGTCCACCGCGACAACGACGCTGTGATTCACGCCGCCAGCTCGACGGGAGGGGACTTTCTGAGCAGAGCATTCGACGCTCGGCGCGCGCAGCAGTGAACACCGCCACGCAGCGTCTCAGCACCGCCCGCTTCTGCACTTTGCGATCACCCGAAAGCGCATCGCAGCGCAACACTCGACCACTTCACTCTACCGACTCACACCTTCGATTCTACATACCGATACATACAACAGGCACGGGTCACGATGGACGGGTTCAACAATGGCGTCCCCAAGCGAAAGCCAGTGCCCTCACAGCAACCGCTCCCAGAGAATTGGGCGGCCGACTTGACATCACAATTCCGACGAACACTCTCCACCAAGCGCATGAATGAGCTCAGCAGCAGACCAGGCTCAATAAGGCGCTCATCATCGCGACGCACAGAATTGGTGGTCGTGCCGTCGCAACCCACCCCGCCGCTTCCGTCTCGAGATGCTCCAGCGCCGCCAACCAGGGCAGCTCCAGCAGTTCCAGATGTGCAACAACCACAGGAAGGCATTGCGCCTCCGCGATCACCACCGCCAGCATACTCATCACTGAAGAATATCCCGACCGTGCCGACTCCGCCAACCGACAACAAGTCACTTCGATTCCGAAACATGCTCATCTCATTATCGAATACGCCGTGCAAGTGGGAGAACCCAGGATTGTTGGACGAGGCATTGGCGAAGATTCCGTTGCAAAGAATATACGATGAAGCGCAGGAGGAGTCGGACCTGTTCCAAGCCGAAGCAGCGTCGTTAGGGAGCAATCACAAGCCTGCCTGGGGCTACCAGGACTGCGTGATACGAGCATTGATGAAGTGGTTCCGAAACGACTTCTTCCAATGGGTCAACAACCCAAAATGCTCGACATGCCATTCCCCAACAATTGGCAGAGGCATGGTCGCTCCCATCCCAGAGGAGTCTGCTTGTGGAGCCAACAGGGTCGAGCTTTACCAATGCAGCAACCAGCTGTGCCAGTCATTCGAGCGATTTCCGCGATACAACGATGCCTTCGTCCTTCTCGACACAAGGCGAGGACGTGTTGGTGAGTGGGCGAACTGCTTCACTATGCTGTGCCGAGCAATGGGTAGCCGTGTACGATGGGTTTGGAACGCCGAGGACCATGTCTGGACAGAAGTCTACAGCACGCACCGAAAGCGATGGGTGCATGTTGACTGCTGTGAAGAAGCATGGGATGCGCCAATGCTCTACACCCAAGGTAAGCTAAATCAAACTTTGTCCCTCCCACATTGTCTAACATCTTTCTAGGATGGGGCAAGAAGCTCTCGTATTGCATTGCGTTCTCTGCCGACGGTGCACAAGACGTGACACGACGTTATGTTCGCAACCCTGCCGAGCATGGTACGCCTCGCAACAGATGTTCCGAAGGTGTGCTGCTTCACATTCTCGGTGAGATTCGTGCCATGCGCCGGCGTGATATGGACAAGAAGGAACGCTTCCGTCTCAATGCTGAAGACATGAGAGAGGATGCCGAGTTCCGCAAGAACATCATCGAAGCTCTTGCTTACAACGTCAGCCGCATCCTTCCAGGCGGAGACAGCGAGAAGAGCGACATACAGCGGACCGACCCTGACGCACAGAAGGCCGCCGAGAGTCGGCAGGCAGAGCGTGCTCGTCAGCGAGACGCACGACGAAACGGTAGCAACCTACCGCCGGACCAACGACAACAATAATTTGATTTCGCTTCCACCAGAACCTCCCGGCCAAGCTGCTGACTGGTCGTTGCGCGTTACTACTATTCACTTCACCACTTGAGATCTTTCCGCGATCTGGCCTAGCATCGGCGCATCTTGGATATGCTTTCATACCCTTTTCGACATTTCATATGTTCTTCAACACCACGGCTGCATGGACGCAGCCGGGTACATCGAGTTTCTTATATGTTGGCGCGGAGTTATCGGAGCAACCGGAGTGGTACGATGCACATGTCTAGGGGGATTACAGTTATGGGCATGCATATCAGGAATTACGGATTACGTCTTTCACTACTCATGGGATGATATACCTCTGGGTGGCATTGGCGAGGAGTCTACTAGTGTCTAAAGTGGGAGTGCTACTGCTGGAAGTAGCGTATATGATTGTAGCAAAAGCGACAACAATCGCAAATTCAATGTTGAAACAACCAATCTTGTTCGTTCTTGTAACTCACTTCTTCTCTTCGCGTGATCACGAATACCGTATGTGCGGAGCAGAGCCCAGACGCATAGACGTGTGAAGATGTGAGTGAGCACAATGCATCTCCTGCTGGAGAGCCTTGCTTGCACGCCAAGGCCACCGTCGGCTCTCCAGCTTTCAAGTTTCACGATGCTCGTTGCTATTCTTGGAGCTTACGCAATTGCCTTTTGTGCCGAACAAGGCTCTGTGTTCTGCCGCATCACACCAATGAAAAACGAAGACGACCACGAAGGAACTCGCATCAGCACTATGTGACAATGAGAGTGCCACCAACAGCTCTACGACACTTATATGTTTGCTGTAAGAGGAAGACTGCGCCGGTGCAAGTATATCATGGTGGCTGTTTTCAACGTCTTTGATCTGCACGCGTGGGAGGCCTGTCAATTCCGCCACAAAACAGGGCTGAGATTCAAAGATCGAGAAGCATTGTCCAAGATGTTTTCGCGTTCGTTCTTGTCATCTCATCAGCTCCAGCGACATCGCACAGTGACATTGAGGACTCGTCGTCAAGTCGAGTTTGCTGCCACAATACAAGAAAGCGGCCTTTGAAGAACACGCGGCTGTGTGGCAATGTGTTTCAGAACGCGGCAACCAAAGGCCCGCAACCTTTCCCTTAGAGCCTTGGCCTTTGTGGTAGCAAAACGCGAAACACTACAGCGAAAGCGTCCAACGCTGTTCATTAGGCGTGCCAAAGCAGGAGGTCTGGCTATGTACTATCTTCGCTTGATATCAGAAATCCGCCGAGATTATTATGTTTCTTGGGATTCATGGGCTTGCTGGGCTGAAGAGATTGATCATCCAAGGCGGACAGGGTTCCTGTATTTAGCACGGGCCTGCCGCTGCGCGCAGCCTCTGCCTTTCAGCCACGCTAGATGATGATGCAGTTGCTTTCCTGTTGCTGTGCTGCGTGTGGTGCTCAGCCATCAGTAGCGTTACGCATTATGCGGGTAAAGATCGCAAAGCAAATGATATACCTCCAGCCTGTTTGTCTCTCGTCTCATGATTCCTTTCTCTTACTTATCCCAACCACATCACTCACCACTGTCGTTTCTTTTCACTCGTTGAAGAGCGGCACATCTCACCTCACAGCAAGATCATTTCTAGGAGGTATTCGGACACCGAATCACTGCAGTCATGGGAAAAGCAGGACGATTGGCGTGTATATTCACGCCTATGGCCTTGACTATAGCCAGCTTCATCGCACTCGTTCTCATTGAGGTCGCCGGCTGGAACACACTCGACAGCTACTACTTCTTCAGAGCCAACTTGACGGACCTCGATGTCAGTGGAGGCTCAAGCAACTCAGCTCTGACTACAGCGATCGGGGATATCAAGACTGCTGGAGGCATTGGCGAAATCTACAATGTCTACCTCTGGAACTACTGCTCCTCGAACAAGACGGACGGCAGCGATACCAAATGTTCGAAGCGCGAGACACAATTCGTTTTCGACCCAATCGATGTTTGGCAATTGAACACCACCGGCATTGCTACTTCGACATCGTCCGCTGATAATGCGATCGAGTCTGCTGTGAATAACGCCGTGAATAACATTGGAGAGCTTGAAGATGAGCTTCTTGGAAAGAGTGGAAAGAAGGCATTGGATGCATACAGGAAAGTCGCGAAATGGATGTTCATTGCATATCAAATCAGGTAAGTACACTGTTCGCACCAAAACTATAAGACGTATATGCTAAAAATGGCATTAGTTTCTGGACCACCCTCGCAACAATCATAGTCGGAATCCTCGCCCTCTTCAGCCGCTGGGGCAGTCTCTTCACCTGGATCCTCTCCGCCGTAAGCTCCTTCTTCACAATCGCCGCCGTCCTAACCTCAACAATCCTCTTCTCCGTCCTCGTCGGCGCCCTAAACGAAGTCTTCAAAGACTACAACATAAAACTCTCCATGGGCCACAACGCTCTGGTGGCAGGCTGGCTCGGCGTAGCATTCTCGTGGGGCGGTGAGTGCCACTCGCACTTCAATCCCACATTCGCTTTACTGACGATGATCTAGCAACACTCTTCTGGTTGTTCTCCATTTGCTGCTGTTCGGGACGCAGCAATCCTCATCACAAGAACAACAAGGGCGGGCTGTGGAACGCAGAGCCTAAAGGACAAGGATATGGAGATTATGCGAGAGGAAGAGGTTTGAAGGTTGAGAAGACGGGAGGTGATTATGAGCGAGTGGCTTCGCCTTATATGGGCGGTCATCAGCACGAGGATCAGGTTCCGCTTCAGGATTATCAGCAGCCTGCGCCGTATAATGCGCATCAGGGTGTTGGATATGAGCCGTACAGACACAATTAAGGACGGGAAAAGCTTGATGTTCTTCTGCTGCGTTGCATAGTGCTGGCGTTGGGGAGCCTGTCGGTGGCGCGAAGAGTGCGCTTTCTTTTGAATGATACCACGACCATGAAATGGCATGCATGCATAGTTACATAGAATAGCGGAGCACGTAAGACGTGCTGAATATCTTTTCAATCTCGGCCATCCTCCTGATCTTCTCAATGCCTTTTCTCCAGTGACCGAAATGCAAAAGACATGAATACTCCACAGCTGCTGCTATCCACACGTCTTGAGCTCATGGTGATCCACCCTTACCGAGCCGCCAGCTGCGATCTGGGCCGCACTCTAGTCTAACAAGAATGGATTTGGCTGTTCCAGGCATCAAGAACCACAGATCGAGTTCTGAGCCTGTAAAGGACGTGAGTAGGACTATGCGACTGGTCGCGATATGAGCGGCACGGCTGATGGCTGACGATCGGAAGTGGTGCTGATATTCATACACTGTCTACTTCGAGCTCTTCATCCCTTCCTGCACATCCCAGAGAGGTCGCTCGACAATTACTACTTCCAACTGCTCGTTCGAACTTGGCTGTTCATCTTCCAGGGGTACCATGCCCAAGATCGACCGATACTTGTAAGTGCACCACCATTTGCGCTCCTGCACAGCCTGTGAGTCAACATTGTTGGCATTTTCTTCTTCGTCTGTGCCTCTTATGCGAGCGAGCCGGAGCTCATCACCATCACTCTCTGGTTCGTCCAGGTCCATGTCGTCCACCTGCGGTTGTGTATCGAGGTCGATGTCCATCGACACGCCATTTTCAGATCGAAGCGCACGACTTGGTAGACCATCTCGATTCCATTGTGACATTTGCCCGCTCGAACCACTCCTCTTGAGTGCTTTGCTGCTTATGCCATTTGCGGAGCTACTGTGTCTTCTCTTCTTGGAAGGTGAAGCAATGTCACTCTTGACGTTGAGCATGAAGAGCCAATATGAGCCGTAGAGCCATAGACGCTCTCTGTGCTCAGAAACATCCCAGACTGCGCCCATGACATGATCTTTCAGCTTCTTGAAGTCCTCCGGCAAGGAAGAAGTTGGATTTCTCCTGCTCCAATCACTCAGGCGTCCTTCAAGAATATCGAACTCGTACATCTGATGTTTTGTCGTCATGACCCAAAGTCGATGGGGTCCTTGTGGAAGCTGGTGCGAATGTGCATGTGGATTATGCCGGGTAGGGTGTACGCCAGGATTTCCATTGATAGCTGCACTGCCTGTCGTGGATATGGAAGGTCGAAATGTCAACACAAGAGCTGCGGAATCCAGTTTGGGCAGGAGATGGGCAGCCGGGTTGTCTGTCCAATGCTGGCCATGGAACAGAAAGATTTGGTCGTCCTCATCGTCCGAGCTGTCTGAAGAGGAGTCATCGGACTTGTCCTGTTTCGAGTCATCCCTCGTGACATCGATTTGTGGCGCTGTGAGATCTTCGTGACCTTCCAGTACCCAGGAATCGAGGTGTCCCGATATGTCACTGGCTACCAAGATACAGCTGTCGTGAGAGAATGCCAAGCGCGTGATGGCTTCCTCATATCCTTTGTAAGCACTTTGCGCGCGAGGTGTGCGATGTTGTCGCTCAAGCTCCACATCTGTGTTCACCACTGTGATTCGTTTCGGTTTTGCTGGATCTTGAGCCAAGCGTAGGACATGTACCTCATTGTCGAGGTTTATGATTGCAAGCCACTTGCCATCTGGTGAGAAGCACACTAGACGGGCGCCTGCTGTGGCCACTGCAGGGGGTAACACCAAAGGCTTGAAGTCGATCGTATGTGAGCCTGTTGATCTTCTCAATTGGAACAATTTAAGTTCCGCATCAGTAGCCGCAGCCAATACTTTGCCATCGTCAGATATAGCCACGCTGCTTATCGACTGCTTCGATTTGAGAACGAGTTTGCCGACCAGCTTGCGTGGAGGTTGAGGCGCTGGACCAAATTCGACATCGTGTGGCCGGGCAATTCGCCATATGCTGATGCTGTTATCCCACCAGCTTGCCAGCAATCTCGCGCGTCGGGCGCTCACGATGGGCGACTGTGCTTGAGGAAGATGTGAAAGGCTCTTGGGATCCGCTTTGCCGTAGTCACGTATTGGAGTCACGGTTGGAGCAAAATCGCTTCCGCCAGAAACGACGACGCTCAGGTCTTTTCCGTCGTATGCTGCCATGGCCTTGACTTCGCTCTTAGCATGGATCCTACGATGATGCGTCTTGACCCAAGCTTTTCGTCCATTAGCATTCGTAATGTTGTGATGCACCGCGATTCGCCCGTCTAGACTTCCAGTGATCACTGTCTTTCCGTCCGACCCTGTCACTATATCGACGCAGTCCGAGTCATGGCCTTTGATCTTCTGGTTCAAAGAGTAAGACCTCCCGTCCCAGAATACAACGTCGCCATCGGAGTCTCCAGACACAATGTCGCCGTTAGGTAGACATCTAACCTTCCACACAAACTTATTCTTTGGCGCCGGAGGGACACCATTACCTAAGCTCATGGTTCGGATAATGTTGCCATTGCGTGTATCGATCACTCGGATGTTGCTGTCCGCAAAGCCAGCCACAATGCGATCTCGATTTTGATATGTGATGCTGATACATTTCGCTCTCTTTCCAGAAACTCTGGCCAAGAAGCGCTGAAACTGAAGATCGTCGTCTGCTGTCGAAAGCAGCGCTATCGTGCCATCACCGCAGCCGGCTACCAAGTCCTGTGATTTAGATTCGGTCTTTCCGTCTCGTGGCAGTCTCGGCTGCACAGCAAAACACCAAACTTCGCTGAAATTGCCAGTCGATCTCTTTTTGAGATCACCTCGCTGCAAGTCCCATTCGAGAACGTGCGGCGATGAGGCAATGCTGAATAGCCTGTATTGGCCGAGTGTTGGCTGTCCTTCAAAATCCGCCTCATCTGGCTCCCGAGTCCATGCTAAGCCATCGACACTTTTATCCCCTGTAAAGATGCGCTCTTGCACCCACCGACCTGCAAACTCTTTCCATATCTCGATCTGACCATTATCTCGTCCAATGGCTAGTCGCAGCGTTGGTTGTGGTACGCCATCGGGCAGCTTCGCTTCTTCGGAGCCTCTAGAGAAGGCGACAGCGGTGATAGCATGCACCGGGAAGGGTACAAATCGAGAGCGGTGGACGTCCATAGCGAAGACTATATCAGAGGCATGTTGTGTGGTTCGTCATTTTGCACGCGAAGCTCACGTTTTGCGCCTGCGAAGTTCGCGAAATTTTGGAGCTCGGTCTGGTAAGGGAAAGAGCAAGGATCGGTCCGAGCTCCGTGACAGATCGCTAGCGTCCTGGCGACTGTCCTCTCCAATCCACCACGGACAACAGTGTACGATTACGCGTTGCTGTTGCAGCCGATATACAGTCCACGCAAGCCTATCGTGATGAGCACCCATGTTCAGGCGGTGTCTTCAGAGCAGCGGTCAAAGTTCCACAATGCAGACTGGCAACATGCTGCAAACACTGCATTTCATCCCTTGTGTCCGCTTTCCATTATGCTACAGCATAACGCCTTAGTCATTTCTGTTCCGGGTGACGACCGAGAGCAGTGATGCGGTGAGGAAGTTTCCGTCGGTGCGTTGTTGCGCAGTCTTGTCGGTATGCTGATGGTCTACACTCAACATTGTTGAGGATGTTGAGTGCTCGAGCACTGAAAACATGGAGCAATCTTGAGGAACAATGCCGGCTGTGAACATGGCAACAGTTGTTATTTATAAACAGGGTATATGGGGTATCTGTCGCTGCAGCTCAAAAAAATTGACAGAGGTAGCAACGCTTCTGTGATGACAAGCAAAACGCATTCCCATCTTGGTCTGTGTGAACGACCACTTTCTTTCTTTCTTCTTTCTTCCTATTCCTTCCTATTTCTTGCAGTCTTGTTCCGGGTCAAATAATATGTTGGTGCTTTTTTCGAGGTCCCGTCCTCGCCATACCCATACACATGCCGGCCCGCCTGTATGCGGCTGAGCTAGTACACACAAATGAAAAAATGCTTCTAATGCAACGCTCGCTTGCAATGCTGTACTGAATGCTATCACGCTCGTACATTGTTGTTACAATACGCCCAAAGGCGACTCGTACGGCCCTCGGCAAAGCGGGTACGGAGTGACCCTGCTTCGAGGCTTAAGCCCAAGGAAGCCTTGTTGGCACTGTTGGCAGCGTCATGATGGCTTTGGGCCTGCCGTTGATCAGAAGGTGGGGTATCGATCCGATCTGACGGCAAAGTAGGTACAGTACGGAACTGTACGGTCTTTCAAGGGTTGAAATTCGGCTGCCCACCATATGATTGAGGAGCTGGGTATGCCATGTGATGGTGAGCGCCATACTCGTTACTAGGTGGTGGTGTCGGTGTGCATTGAGCGACGCGTGGCAACACTCCTTGGCAGGTGCTGAAGTTGTTTGCTACCAGCTGGTCCTTATCGGGTGTGATGGGAGGAGTGAGCATGCCGAAGTTGCCGCTTGGTACATATGTAGGCTTTTGGGGAGTCTGAGGTGTGAGGTACGTGTTGGCTGGGGGCGCTGTGTCAACTTCCATTTGCGGGAGGTCGTTGACGGGAGTCTGCACCACACGCTGGGCCAACATCGCCTGGTGCTTCAAGAACATGTCGATGGTTGTGGACACTGATGAAAGGTGCGGCGATGCATACTTCCGCAACAAAGCTTGCGAAGGATGTGCGAGATGATTCGAGAGATTCAACACGACTTGGGGATCGTATCGTGCCGACCAGTCATCATAGCGAGGCTGTTGACGTCCAAGGATGCACCGGGACAACGCGAGGCATGAACGTGCCATGACCGACGGCCGCACCGAGATAAACTCCTTGTGGTAGAGTGCAAGCTCGGATATGTACCAAGACATGTGCTCGAGCTCTGGGTCAAAGGCAACTTCCGTCAAAGCTAATTGCAAGAAGCTGGTTACCGTGGGGTGACCGATGACCCAGTTGAGGGTTTGAAGAACATGCCACTCCATCTGGGTAAACATATCATCGTCGTAGAGTGAACAGCACATGGACTTGAGTTCACGGATGGTCGGCACTCGTTCCTTTCGGTCGCCATACTTCGCTGCTATGAGGAGGGCTGCGCAACCAACGAGCTGATAGTGTCGCTTGTACACCACCCGTCTAGAGCAGTATCGGTCGAGAAGGTTGACGGCAAGATGGAGCGTCTCTGGTAGGAGCTGGAAGGCATGGTGGGCTTCGAGGAGGAAGTCCAACAGGGAAGGTCGCATGAACCACTGGATCTCGGTTTGGATTTCGATTGACTGGAGGTCAGGCATTGTCTCGGCCTCCATGTGCTCCATGTGGTCAAGAATGTCTTCTTGGTACTCCTCGGCAGTGACTCGTGAGATCTCTTCGCCCAAAGCTTTCTGTCTCAGCTTAGCAACGTTACGTGCACGCTCTCTCTCGGCTGCTGCCCGAGCGTAAATGCCCTCATCGTCATCGTGATTCTCGACGAAGTAAGAGTCGCAGTAGCCAAAGGCTGGGAATTGGCGAGGACCGGGAAGAGGTTGGACCTGTTGGGGAAGCTGCGGTAGATAGGCCATTCTTGCGTTGTTGATGGTATGGTTACGAAGTGTCACGTCTCCAGGATAGACAGTTCGTGAAAAGGTATCGAAGGTCGGTGAGACACGCTGCAGGTGTCTGGATGCAAAAGAGCGGATGTTCAATGGATGAACTGATTAAAGAGTGTGGGTCCCTTAATTCTGGGATCGTCGTGAAAGATCGTAATTAGTTGGTATTGTAGAACCAAAGGAATGAACAGTCTAGAACAGAGATCTTTCGACGACGGCCGAACAGTGTTATAGACAATTGTCGGGTGGTGCCTGAGGCGTGTCAGTCACTCGCGTGAGCCAATGCCATTCGCGACGAATGAATGCATACCTTGAGAATTAGATTACAGTCTGTACTAGAACGGTCGAGGGTGGTGAGCGTGCACACGGTGGGTGCTCTCGAATCGTCTCCTTGCGAGCCACGGTGCACTTGCCGATTGGATGGATATCCAGTGGAATTGTCCTTGGTTGAGGTTTGCAGAGAACGAGCTAACGCCTCCGCTGGTGGATCGTGAAGAATCTGGGGAATGTTTAGTGGTTGCAATGTACGATGAGGCAAGGGCGTGATTCCGTGCATCCTCCCGAGGATTGGCTTTCAAGTAAATAATGTGAACATACCTCACCAATTTACTCCTCGCTGGGGAAAGATTCTCGAGCAACTTGGAGCAAAGCCGGCAGAAAGGGTGATGCGTAGAACACGACCACCAGAGCAAGACTAAAAGACAAAGTATTAGCAAAAGTGACCTTTGAAAAACTTCCCGTCACAATGCCATCAGCGAGTACATTTGCCAGTGCTGGTGCAGAGCCAGGTGCCAGATGGGAGGTATCTCAGTCGTTGCATTCCTGGTAGGTGTCTGGAAGCCCAATCTCTGGCTGGAATTAAGCAGTGACCACCGCTCCATCGTTCCATCGTTCCGCCGTACGAATCGAAGCACTGAAGCAGAGCTGTCGATGCTGATCTCGATGCCTGATGGGAAACGATGCCTTTCAGATCATCTACATTGCTCAAGGTCGTGCTTGGCATAGGCCGTAGAAATGCCGAACCGTTGCCAGCCTGCTCGATGGCACAAGGACCGGCAAGCATTCACAGCTCTGGCATGGAATCAAAATGCCATTGGCATTATAGTTGGTCCCAATGTTCAATTTGTGCTGGCATTGAACTTGGACCAGGTGTGCAGCAGTGCTCTTGCCAGTGGAGCAGGTTCGTTCTGCTCCAGGAGCTTCAAATTTTCGATTCGGCCAAGCTGAGGAAGACAGTCCAATGTTCCTTCATTTCGTGCATCGTATAGGCTGCATGACGTTTGCTGATAGGGCAGGTGCAGGTGCTTTGCAGATGCCCACCAGATACCAGAGCTGAGCCTTGAGGCTTCGGGGGCAGGCACGACCACCACTCCTTCCTGCATTCCCGACCTGGACAACCTTTTTCCAGACTGCTTTCCGGCATGGGATTGCTTACCTTTGGACAACAGGCAGACGTTCCAGTAGTTAGTCGTCAAGCACGAGACCAGTAGTCGTTGGCTTCGGATGGCGGAGATGGATGGTGATAGGGAGGAGTCGGCGTCGAGGAGCTCTACGATCAACGAAGAGGAGAGGTCGACGTTTTGACGGGACGAGGATAAAGGTACGGATGAGGATGAGGATGTTGGTGTCGAGGCAGACCACGCACAGTCCACGGTAGCAGACTCTGCAATGATCACGATACCGTTGACGAGTCGGCAAGGAGAGGCCGTGTGGTTGCAAGGATCAGGAGTTGAGAGGGGGTCGAAGTAGTCTGCCGAAGGGAGTTCTCTGGCAAATACTACAGCTCCCTGCTGCTCAAGGCTCCATTGCAAATGAGTGCGAAGGAGAAGACAGACACAGGCACAGTCGAGAAGGAGGTGAAAGACAAAACGCGATCCTGGGACTCCACTTCGGCGGCTTGCTTGCTTGCTAGCCTGTTGCGCCTTGGCTGGCAAGAGCAGAGTTTACGGGCTACACGCATCCATGCAATCTGTCGTGCACGATGCACGCGGAACAGCACAGCATAGACGCCGCAGCGCTCGATTGCGGTAGCGGGTGCCCGTCGTGCTGTCTACGTGCTCTAGTCTGCTACGTGCTGCGTTTTGTCCTGCTGTTTCTTTGCCTCCTGAAGATCCGTCATCTCTGCTCCCGGCCACAGTCGCTGTCGGCAGCGCTGCGAGTGCATCCGTGGGCGTTGTCCGAGCCATGCAATCGTGAGACATCACATTTTGGCACTGCGAGACTGCCCGCCGTGCCCGCTCACCAATGCCTCGCCTGTATTGCCTTGCCATGTAATGCCATGCCCGACGCTCCACGCTCCAGCTGGCTGTCCGTGGCCATGAGCTACCTCGACCATGCCCAGCTGGAACCATGTTCAGGTCCACTATTCCAGCCGTCAATTGACGTCGAATCACGTCCGTCTGCAGCGCCTGCAGTCAATGCAGCTAAGTGTTCATAAAGTTAGACCCCGAGATGCTCACGGCCACTCATCCTCGCTTTCTTTCCTGCTCTTCCTGGCAGCTGCATGAGCTCGCTACCACGCCGTTCGACCAAGGACGCCCCAGAAAATCGGATCCGTGCCTCATTGGGATGCATGCACTCTATTCTACAGCGTCGCGTGCAGACGGAGACGCGTTCCACACACACGAGCGTTGCTTTGCGAGAGAGGCGCTGCCGCGCACTGACAGCGTAGCCCATCGCATCATTATTATTACCATCTGAGCCATTGGCATCGGCCCAGCTTCTAAGCGCTTCTAGTGTCTCGAGCCACGGCGGATGTCTGCATCCATCAATTCAAGACTGGGCATCCCAGGACCATACGTCAAATTGCAGCACGCCGGTGAGGCCCTCTGCTCTTTCCATATGGCTGGACCACATGCGTTGCATTTACTGGCTTCGTGGATCTGAATATGCCTCCTTCGAGCCTGCCAAAGAGTGGCGCGGAGCCAATGGCATGGACGCAGACGTGGACAGCTACCAGAAAATCCAGTGCACACTCATGTCGCACAATTGTTTGCTGCTGCAGATCCACCTTCGTCTCGGCGCTTCATTCCGGCTCACCGTTATCAAAACTGTTACAGATACACTCGTAGATCTACTTTGCCATACCGGGTTCACTGGTTCACGAATGATCATGGTCTCGCATGCTGTGCATACAGCGCTATCTGGTACAGTGCTACACGAGACGATATTTGAAGCATCACTTGCTGCTGGTGATCATGGCGAGCAGCACGCACGGCAGAAGCCTCTCGTCCCACTTGATGGTTCGCATCGCTATATTTTGGCAAGGTGGCTCGGTTCTACAGACGCGAGGTCAATACGCAAATTCTGACCGTTGCGGATCCATCAGTGCTACAACATCGCTTTTCTCCATTTTGCTGCTGATATTTTTCTTTTCCTTGCGCCGGGCTTCCGCTTTCTTTCGTGTTGTATGTAATACTTTCTGAGATGCCGTGGCAACGCCGTTACGGTGAGTATGGGCCTGGCCACGTCAAGGCTTGTGTGCCACGGCACGATATCAAAAGTCATGATCACCAGGATACTGCCATTTGCCGACAGCATGTCTCAGGCAAGCCACAGTAAGCGTGGACACTGAAGAGCTGTCCGTGACCACAGAGACTGACTTTTGATGGAACTATTAGAGCTATCAAGATTCGAGACAATCTTCATTGCTGTACCCTCTTTCTCCAAACCATGAGCTTGTACGAGAGACTCGTGAGCCAGTGGGTCATTGCAAGTGCCATTCATCTGGCCTGGTCATTGCGTCGCACAATGAAGACTTCGGGCGAGCTTGACACAAAACCCCCGCCCGCTTCACGCTACAGCACGACTAATATTCCGGCAAAATCTGAAGCAATCTACGCGCTCGTTGGAGCTTGTGTCGCGTGTCTATGAATGGATATGTGACGTAGTGTTCGGAAGTTGCATTAGGCCACGCATGTACATATGCTTCTCCAGCATCTGGTCTCAGTTGCAGCATATACGTGCTCGGCTTTCCGCTGTTGAGAGGACCTTGCTTGAACTGTCTTTTCACATGTCAGAGGCAGAGGAAGCGGCTCTTTCTCAGGGTCTTTCACAAAGCTTTCAAAAAGAGCCCCCTTGCTCTGTGGCTTGTGCAGCGATGTAGGAGGCAGGATGCAACCAGATTGTGTGAGCGCGATTGCGGCTCATCTTGACCCGTTTGGTTGGGCGAAGTTCAATAAACAAGATAATCGCCTGGACTGCTGTTTGTGCGTTCCGCCGACCCGTCTTGACGATTTGATCATAATTCTTGCGTTTTCTGCGCCCAGTATTCCTTCCATCGCTTGTCGCTCTGTCCGCAACTCTAAACACGACGGAGCTGCAATATGCTGATCCTCGACTCAGACAACGTTCTCAGTGAAGGGCGCTTACGACATCGGGAAAACACAGCATCCAGTGCGCGGGTATGTATCTCTGCACAGCTGCCGCAAGAACAGGAAATCCGGCTGATAGCATTGACCTCGACCACTTGTGGCGTTCGGAGCTGCGAGGGTTTCTGAAAGAGCACTCAGATCAGACTACTACCGCCGAGAACGACAGCGCTTATGACATCTGACCAGGAACCCACGCATGGCGGACATTGTCGGTGCTGATATGGTGATCTCTATAGATGCGTTGTTCGCTCTGTTTGGCCAGGCTAGACGGCGTGAACGATTTATCTTGATTCAAGATCTAGCTGTCGCTTACCAGAGCTTCTTCAGAGGCCGCCACAGACTAGATATCTCAATCAAAGCCTAAAGGAACACGACAGCCACAATTTGAGCTTATGCACATGAAATTTCGACCTCGCCACAGGACGCGTTTTGACATTCGAGTCGCTGGATCTTTTGGAAGATGCCAAGTCATCTCCAAACTCCGTCAACATTACGAACCATGATTGAAGAGCTTCGTTCCCACAGTAGTTCGATCGAGCTGGAGTCTATCACCCACTTGACTCTGCAACAAAGGCCTGCCACGTCTCCTGTGTGGTGGTTAAAGATGCTTTCTTGGCAGGATCGCTCTTGCCCGGATATTGAGAACTCCAGCTTTGTGGCGCAGTCAGGCCAACTTCTGACAGCGCTCTGCCAGTTTTCTTCGCAGCGAACACGCCAAGTTATCAGCAGATGTCCGTCCTTGCCGTACGAGCACACTGGGCTGCAATCTACTGCAGTCCGAGGAGGATGGACTTCCCGCGCATGGATGAAAGCGTGAATAAGGATCTGACCCTCGCCTACCAAGTTGCGTGCATCCATGGTCTCGACGCGTTGCACGCGTATTCGGGGTCTGAAGCTGCCATACAGGCCTTGCATGTCGACTGATCTGCCGTCTCCACGAAGCAGGGAACCTTTCTTCTGGTCGGGACAGGCAATCCTCCTTTCGGACACCAACACCGCCAATGTGATGCATTCCACGTTTCTGCCTTTACTTCGCAGCGACTACTAGACATCAGCTACAAGCGAAGTCACGTCGAACCTACGTTGACAGAGACACCTGGAGGAAATCAGCTCACGACAGCGCTTTCTTCGGTTGTAAGTCGGTCACAGATCAACGAGAGCTGATTCAAACTGCAACTTCCATACCTGCTGAGCTGAAATGCTGTACAAGAGCGGCTTCTTTGCCCTCGAAGGAAGACACAAGTCGCAGCTTTCCATCACGACCCTCCGTTGAGGCCATAGCTCCCATATCCCAGTCCAGGGTACACTTATGCTCACAACAAGGTGTATGACAGTTTTGTTCCAGATTTTAGCCTTCGAACTTTGCTGGCGAGCAGCTCGAAGCATCACATTGCTGCTTTTAGTAAGGCTGGTCACGTTTGCGGCGGCAGACGTATGCATTCTAGTCAGTTGACCGGCTTGTGTGCGAAGCAAAGCCTGATGGCATCCCGGCAAAGCATCGTCTGAAGGAAGTGACAAGCTAATGAAGACATCTCGTTTCGACTATAGCTTAGTGTCTGCAAACTGGGCCACCACGCAAACATGCACTATATTTCAACGACCAGATTAACTTGCATGTTTGGCATCGTCAAAAGAGCTTGGCATATGCAAGATCGTGAAGCCTTACGAGCATCATCCTTCCAGAACCTAGGCGAACGCTTGGGGTATGTCTTGTTGCTGAACAGGGCTTTTGGAACGGACAGCCTCATTCACCGACGCATACCTGGAAAGACCGTAGGCTGACTCTAACGAAACGGAAGCTGCGGTGGCTCCAAGATATGTCACACTTGATCTGGCCTGACGGTACGTATACAGAAGCTCCTCGCGATGTCCTCAGCGAGAAGTTTCAGGCAACTGACATGTCAGATATAACAGCAACATCCCTCCTTGCCCTGCATAACCCCATTGCTATGGTACCTGGGTCTATGTGGTTGCATACTGCACATGGACATTGTTGTCTGCCGTTTGGAATCTTGGCTCAGCCGCCATGCAGCATGTGAGACGTGCCAGCGCGACGGTGACCCTCAAACCCTGCTTGGGCAGCGTACATGTGCGTTGAGGATACAACTCGCATGAGCCTCGCTTCAGCTCGAATGGTGCGACAAGACCATATATATCTGAATGACTTCACGACTACGCGGCCTCCAAGCTCGGAAGCCTGCGGGATAGCATCTGCAGTGCTGATCTGCAAGGCGTAAATGGCAAGATGGAGTATGATATGTTACAGCTCATGACAATCGGGCGGAGACATACTGATATTGTCTCCACAGCTACTGAAATAGCTGAGCGCCTGGACCATTGTGCATCTTTCGGCCTGACTACAGGGAACACACTTTCTTGAAGCCATGGCCGCCGCTCTGGAGTCGCAACATGCGGCCGTTGGTCTCTAAGCATTCTGCAGATAAAGTCCGACACTAGCCTCCCGGCTGTAATGAGCCGTGCTCTGCTCGAGCGAAAAGCTGGAGCTGCTGTCCTCCTTGATTCCACGAGTGCTGGCGGTTAACATTGTCAATTTTAGAACATCTCTATTGATCAAACTCCTAGATCCCGCTCGAACGCTCACAAGTATCGAAAGTACCAGATCATGACTCCTCATCCCAAAATTTGGTCATGGCATCAACACATCCGTAATCGTTCGTCAGTGGCATATCATGGCCACCATTCAGCTTCACAATCTGAACATTTTCCTTCCCAAGAGCAGCAGTAGCATCCTCGGCAGTCTCCTCCGGCATGATAATAACATCCTTAGTACCAAGAATGAGAAGCACTTTCTTCATGCCTCTCGGCTCAGGATTGAGAGAATTCCTCTTCGTCTCACAGCGCTTTCCGATCAGCCTCCAACGCTCCCAGCCGTCGTGGATAGGAGCATACTTGATGGACGAGATGAATGCTGGCACGAACCCTGGATGCACGTCCAGCTGCCATTGCACTGCTGTGCTGGGAGTAATGCAAGGTCTGTCATCGAATATGGGAGATAGACTGTCTTGGCCTGGAGCATGAGGATCGACATCGTCTGGAGTCTCCTCCGCCACTGCTGCGGTCAATGATGCTCGTCTGAGCTTCGCCATCGGCTTAGAGCCAGAGCCTCCAATTCGAAGCCGTTTGTCGACACAGTAGTACACAAACCAGTTCGGCAGAACGCCGCTATAGAGGATTTGACTGCTGAGGCTCAATCTAGTTGGTCGCAGTAGACCGCCAGGTGCGATCAGGACCAGACTCTCCACCAGCTCTGGGTAGTAAGAAGCGAACGATGCTGATATGCCGCCTCCTAAAGAATAGCCGACAAGCGTGAATCCACTCATCCAGTCTAGCTTAGAGGATCCCAGAACAGCCAGCATCTGGGCTGAGAAGAGCTTGATATCTTGACGGTACACTTCTGGATCAGGACAGTCACTATAACCACGGCCTGGCAGATCCCAAAGTAAGACTCGACATCGTTTCCTGACGAGAAGCTTGGCGACTTTTGCCAATGCAATGCAAGGTGTGCTGATACCATGCACAAACATCACTTTGCGGCCATTTTCTGGTCCCCATTCGTATGCTCTAGATATAACGTCAGCTCGAGGGACTCGGTGTCGATTTTCGATATGCTGACCTGATGTTGCCATATGGAGTGTCGATGTCCCTACCACCTGGGAAAGCGTCTGGTGATGGTATCGTCCACTCTTCATCCGGAGTGAGTAGTCGCCGACTGGGCGCACGATATATTCGAGGACCTGCCGGTACAGCAGGAGTCGTCGTTGCCGTTAAGAGTTGGGAGACCAGTTTTACTGCCACATATCCGAGCGCAGGCGCCGTGAGAGCAAGACAGAGGGTCCGTGAAGATGGCCGATTCAAGATATCCATGACTGTGGAGGAGGAAGCACCTCACACGTGAAGGCCTGTCTGTGAAAGATGCCGATCTATCAATTTAGATGTCAACAGTCCGAGTGCACAGACGTGGACCAATCTTACAAGAACGCAGTACAGTACGGACTGGGACCGTTTATTAGTTGTCTGCCTTCTATCATTGTCAGCTCATGGTCTCGATCTATTACGCATGACAAAATCGGATTGTTCGTGTCAAGATGTGTTAGTGTGAGCTCATCGATTCTCTAGATCTGCGGGTGGAATGGCGGAAAGGTGAGACAGTGCGGCGAGTGGCCATAAATTGTGACAGTGATATGACACTGCTCTGCGAAATCATGCTGTCTGGAGACCAGATAAGTTTTGTACCTGGAACCAAAAAGCTCTGCAGGACGTCCTGTCTCTGCACTCGCAGTCGTATCAGCATGAAGCGTTTTACGGAGCGGCTGTAGAGAATCTGCCGCAGCAGCACCGCTGGACCTCATTCTGCCATGACTTATGGCCAGAAGCATATTACAGCTCGGCAAGGATCCACTTCTTCCTGCCTGTTTCGGCGACTTCTTCTTTCTATACGATGAGAATTGCTGAGTGAACGAAGTCTTGCTCTGCGAGCGAGAAAGTTATACCTTCCGTTCGAACAAGGTGGTTCAAACACGTTTCTTCCAATGTTCGCAAGTAAAGAACCGCGATCAAGGCTGTCAACTCTTGGGATAAACTTCAACTTCGTTTGGCTCATGTAGAACAAGCGTACAGACGCACTGAGTGGTACCACGCAGCGTTCCTGCGCTAGATGCAGGTACTTCCGTATGATGCGTTCCAATATTGCTGATTTGAGCGGAGTGTTCAAACTTCCAATGGGTATCTTTCGCAAGCCAAACGCCAAGTTATGATCTCTGTGTCCAGCTGAAGTGTTTCTATTCCTTCTCAAGCCACCAATACAACGCCATCTTCCAGTCGATCAAAAAATCAAATATGGGTATCATTGTTATGTACACGCCTCGAAAAAGCACATGGCTTTTTACTTCAGGCTTGGTCTTGCTTCATAAGTACGCGGCTTGCGTATGCCTAGCCGAGGAATGGTATTCGTCTTGTTGCGCAGCGTAACGCGGAGAGGAGTGCCTCGCTAAGACACAGCATCTGGTGGGCGGCCAGGACGTTCGGATGTATTCGTCGCTTCAGCGAATCGGCCTGCATCGATGCTTTCAACCTCAACGCCAGAATCCCGATCACCTGAGCGCCAGTCGAGCTCATCGGCAATCTCAATGTCTTCTGCGTCCTCCTCTTCTGCTTCAAATCCTGTCAAGATCCTACCACCAAGTTTGACATCGGAAACTCGGACGTGGTATTGAAGCGCTTTCTTCCCTTCAGAAATCATTTCTTCGGTTGCATACATGCAACGCTTAATGCTCTGATTCATCGCTTGACTTTGCACGAGCAACTCTTTGTGTCGTTGGAGATCCACCTGAAGCCGCTTTTCGTCTTTCGCCAGACGGTCTTGTTGTCTACTCTGTTGTGATGTGGGCGAAAGTGGTTCGCTGCTGCTCAACAGGCTGTCCTCATCTTCGGAATCAGAGAGGTCATCCTCAGCGAGGCCCGAAAGTAGCCCGGACGAGTCGGCATCTTCATCATCTTCGCTGAGAGTACTCAGGCCTTCTGATTGACGCCGTGGAGAGCGCTCGCTGGTAGCCAAGGAGAAACGACCAGCTCGAGACAAACGTCTGAATCGTTTCAATTCCGCCTTCTGTCTTCTCACTTCTCGTTCAAGACTAGTATTGATCGCCATAAGCGAACTGTTCGAGATCTCCAGATCTAGAACTTTCCGTTCCCTCCGCGCATCGGCAGCCAGCTGTGAGACGGATTTGGTGGGACTCAATGCCAGCTCCGAAGGCGAGCCAATCAATGCAGGAGAAGCCAAGGTCTCGATGGACGTCAGCTCAATATGAGGGCTTGCTGTCTTACCCATCGCCTTTGCGGTCGTAGGCTCAGGAGCCTGGTTGAGAGGGAATGGAGTGGCATCAAGTGCTGTATTGGACCTTCTTCTAGCCTGTGAACTGGAGGTGACCGATGAGAGACTCGTCGACTTTCGATGCTGAATCCCGTAGCTGGGCCGTCGATGTCCATCGGCGGCGCTTTCCACCTGCGAATCTGGTGGAGCTGGCGATGCGGTGGTTACTGGCCGTGTTCCAAATATCTGAGAAACACCTTTGCGATAAGACAGGTGAATATTCTCTTTACTTGGAGAGGGAGACCTTAATTGATTGGACAATGTGGGCGGGAAGTAAGACGTGCTCACATTGGAAGCAGCTGGTGAAAGGACAGGCGGACTTTTAGGAACGATCTGAGGTGCTTCTGCTTTGATAAACGGTCCTAGTCGTTGATCATTGACAGCCGAGAGGACAGGTGATATAGGTTTGCTCGATTGGTCCTCCTTCCCATCAGCGTAGAAGAAAGTCGGAGTCTTTCTAAGCTCTGGTTTCTTGGACACGGGTTCTTGCTTTGCCGCTTCACTGGCATGGAAGAAGCGGCTCTCGATGCTTTCGGTCGAATCCGCAAACCCAGGCGATCGCATTACCAGAGGTGAGGGCAATCCCCTAGATCCATTGTCGCTGACGACGCTATTCGGTCTGCTCGTCCGTGCCAGCGGTAGACTCAGGCTACTCACCCCACTGCCGCGTCCTTGTACCTCTGCCGCCGGCCTGCTCCCCGCCGGCAATGCTTCCTTCCCAGAGTCATCCTGTGCAGGCGATGCACCTCCCACCCTCGACTTCCTCGCCGACGAGCGCGGCGTGACGTTACCGCCCGCTACATCTTTGACGGGTGTTCCTTGGGGTTTGAGGCGCGGCGATACTACCGCAACGCCTGCACCTCTGTTCGGAAGTCGTGGTGTCGAGCGTGATGCTGTGGTCGAAGTCGCAGAGCCGGTCGCAGTCCCAGCGATGCGTGGCGTAAGCGGGGTTCGCGGAGCAGCAGTTCTCGTCGACGCAAGGGTGGGCTTCAGTGGGCGACTGTTGATGCTGTTGGTGTTGCGGTCGGACGACATGACCCTACCACCAAAATCGTGTCACCGCCGTTGCTGCCATACAGCCTACCGGCCAGTCCGGTACTCTCTCGTCACGTGTGTGCGCTTTGTTCGTTCCCTTCGTGGCGCTGTGCGCGGAACGACATGAGATGGCGAGACTTCCGATGCTTCGCCGGCCGTGTTGCTTTTGAGACCTTGCAATGTATAACGCTCGCTGTCTGGCACAAAAATCGCTAAATGCGCACAGCGGTGGTCGAGGGCGGTGAGGTCTTGGAAGTTGGCAGCGGCCCCACGCTTGGGCCTGGGTCTTCGGGTGTTATTATTACCTTTCGCTCGATTGTTGTGTGAGTGTCGACCCATAGCGACCATCCTTGTCACCGAAACGCGCTAGAACAAAGTTACCTGCAGAGCCGCATCGTGCACCTCTACTTTGAGTGCTTCCTGGCCACTTCTCGCCTTCACGACTACATCGGCAGAGATGTGACGATGACAGGCGAGAATAATGAGCCAGAAACAGAGCAGCATGGCATAGCGAAAGAACCTACACCCGAAAGTGCCGCCTCCGCTCTCGGTGCACACGATGGTGGCGGCCACGCGCCTGACGCGAGTCAACACCACTCTCTCAAATATCACCTGCTGGGCCCTTCGCTCACCAAGAGTGGTCAGGATGGCGTAGACCAGAAGAAGGTTTCGGAGATCATCTACAATGCATCAAAAGGGAGCAAGTACTTCAACAATGAAGAAAGCAAGGACAAGACCCTCACCGTCAAGATCAACAGTATACTGGCCAGAAAGCGCGAATTGCAGCGTGTGGAGGCGGCCGGCGGGTTGAAGAAAGAATTGAAGAAGGCAGATGACTATATTACAGAGCTGGAGTACAGTCGAGATTTGAGTCAGGCCATAGTTCACATAGATTGTGATGCATTCTATGCCGCCGTCGAGGAGCTGGACCATCCGGAGCTCAAAAATGTCCCTTTCGCCGTCGGCAAAGGCGTTTTGACTACCTGTAATTACGAAGCACGAAAATTCGGCTGTAGATCTGGTATGGCAGGCTTCGTTGCGGACAAGCTTTGTCCGCAGCTCATTCATATTCCGTTGAACTTTGAGAAATATACCGCGAAAGCAAAGGAGGTCCGCGCTGTCCTCGAGCAGTACGACCCTAGATTTGAGTCGGCTTCGATCGATGAAGCATATCTCAACATCACAATCTATTGCGAGGAGCACGACATCAGCCCAGAAGACGCTGTGAGCCAGATGCGTGCCCAAGTCTTTGCAGAGACCAAGATTACCATTTCCGCTGGCATAGCTGCCAATGCGAAATTGGCCAAGATTTGCAGCAACAAGAACAAGCCGAACGGTCAATTCAAGTTGCCCTCCGAACGAACTGCGATCATGAACTTCATGAGGGATCTGCCCACTCGCAAAGTCAACGGCATCGGCCGCGTATTGGAGCGTGAGCTCGATGCAATCGGCGTCAAGACCTGTGGCGACATCTACGAGCAAAGGCATTATCTCAACGGGCTCTTTGGTGATAAAACATTCGAGTTCTTGATGGGCGTACATCTCGGCTTGGGAAAGACTGATGTACGGCCTGCGGAAGAGTATGAGAGGAAATCAGTAGGAACGGAGTCTACATTCCACGATATGTCGGATCCGAAAGAATTGAGAGACAAGCTGCGAAAGACGGCTGAAGAACTCGAGAAGGATCTGCAACGGACCGAGTTTAAAGGGCGAACACTTTGCTTGAAGATCAAGCTGCATACGTATGAGGTCTTCACCAGACAGGTTCAACCACCGAAAGCGGTCTGTACGGCCGACGACTTGTATCATTACGGTCTCGCGATGTTGCAGAAATTGGAAAGGGAGTTTCCTGGCATGAAACTGCGCTTGATGGGCCTAAGATGTACGCACCTGGTGTCCACGAAGAAAGGCGTGACCGACTTCTTCGGACGAGCTAGGCATGCGAATTCAGATCCTTCCAATGGCGAGAACTCTGCTTCTAAAGTCGAGATCGATGCGGACGGTTGGCAGAAATGGCCAGACGACGAGTTCGAAGATGCTGCTCGACAAGAGAGAGAAGAGGAGCTACTTGAGCTTGAGCGACTATCACAAGAACATGCTGAGCGAGAAGATCAACAGTCTCGCGGAGAAGAACTACCATATGATTATGGCAGATACGCCAACGGCTTCGCGTGGCGGTCTCTGCTCGAGCAGGAGGCCCAGAGGGAAGAAGTACCGCCAAAGCCACCTGAGCAATGGAATTGCCCGATTTGCAGCTTGCCGCAACCAGCTGATGAGCGCATATTCAATTCGCATATTGATGGTTGTCTGTCAAGACAAACTATCAAGGAGATTGTCAGAGAGCCCACGCCACCAACAAAGCCATTACATCCATTGATGCAAGGTAGCACTGTCAAGCGGAAACGTGGCAAGCCCGTCTCGAATGGGATGGACAGCGAAAAGAGGCTGAAAAACTTCTTCGGCTGAGACAGAACGACAAAGCAGAACCACTTTGCTGGTGAGAATGGTCAACTTGGACATCCGTCTAGGCAACGCCTTTATCACGGCTCATGGCCATTGTTTTGGTTATCGACTGGATTCTGTGCTATGCTTGGCTATCACGACAACTTGCTCGCAGATTCAAGCAAGATTGTCACAGGTCAGGCTACGTCAGCCGGGAGATAGTCGTTTGTTGCTGCATATAAGGGCTAGCCCTAAGGAGAATCCATCTCGCAATGATGGTAGAACTGCACGAACTGATGAAACGTATCGCAATCCTTCAGGTCTGACGCTGCCAGCCTCTTGCGACAGTGTATCGTTACGAGTCGATTGAGGCTCATCATGATCTTTCGCATCAGAGGTCGCTGTCGCTGTCGCAAACAATTGCCTACGAAGGATCCACAGCCACTTCGCGGGCTCATGTGGTCCCCGTGTGGTCTGGCGTGAAGCAGGATCACTAAGAATAACAGCGACGGCATTTGCCTGAATTTACCTTTTCGCCACGAGTTTATCGCGCGCTCCTGTGGACAAATCGGTGAACGTTCCTGACAACCCTGCTCAGCGCACGCTCTGCTGACAACGATGGAAGGATTCGCATATCGATTTCTCACAGTCTATCACTGCTTCATCGGGCAGATTTTCCTACTCAGACTGCTGACTGGAACTCAGAGTTGCGCTGGCCCTCAGCTGGGTGTGTCGGACTCCAATCATGGGCTGCAACGCCTGGACAGCCAACATCGCTGCCACGATGTCGATACTTCATCAAAGTTTCTGGACCTTGTGAAATATCCTGGCCTGGTATGCGTGCTTTGCCGGTGCCTCATATAGCGTTCCTCGCTCCCCGACGACATTGTCAAAGATTTGTCCAACGCTCACGCTTACGATCGCCTTTCGAAAGCTCCTCAATAATACATTCATCATGCTGGGACCTTGCGCGGTAATTCCATATGACGAGCGAGCATATTGGATCGAACGGTATGCTGGACAAAACGCCTACCACAAGTATAGCAGGTCAGTACTGGCACCATCGAAGTTATGAAGTGGCTAATCGAGGCTCCGTTGTAGGCAGCCAGTCGTGAAGAGTCCCAAGACTTCTGCTAGCTCAAAAGCATCGATCAAGACCTCAACCAGCAGCAAGAAATCATCAAACTCTTCAAGATCGATTTTCAGTCGATCAAGACTCTCTCGCATATTCAGTCGACGCAGCAGCTACGATAGTGTCGACTCGGAGTAAATGCTCACTCAGCCGACGCACGAAATCTGGGTCCTACCAAGATGCGAACGGGTACGGAGATTAGCGTATGTCTCAATTGACTCTGAAAGCGAAAGCTGAGACCAGCATACCGTGTCAGATGTAACGAGGAACCTGCCGTCACTCGATGGAAGCATGCCTTACACCCTTCGATACACTCCTGTTCCCAGTGGAAGACAGCCGCGTCTCGACGGCACGCGAACTCCATGACCGGGACTTCTCCACCCCAGTTGCCAATCGTAGGCCGCAGGTCCGGACAAAAGTTTCGAATATTGCTGCAATGGAAGGGGCCTGCGCAAAATGTCGCATATTCAGCCGCCCGCTAAGCGGCTTATCTTTTGTGTATGGAATTGTGCCATCATGATCAGCATATAAAGAATGAGAGCGCCAGTTTAAGCGCCAAGTCTGGTGCGCAAGGGTACAGCTCGATTACTTTCCGCCGTCCATTCCTCCAACTCCACTATACCATGAAGCTGGATCAAAACCACCAAGCCGCGTCCGCGAAGTCGTTACAGAAATTAGGACTCTCGGCATACTCGGCTCTCTGCCGTGTCATACGCGTGCACTGCCGCGAAGACACGTCGGTGTTCCCGACTGAATCTGCAGGCACGTATGCCTGATATTGTGGGCAACGACGCGGCCTTCGACTATTGCCATACATCTCCGTTTATACTACAGCCAAGCATCGAGATACCCCAGATCTGCTCATGCAACCGTTATGCGCACATTCCTCTCCTCGGGATGCGAGACAGCGCCTCGGGCTGGGAAACAACGTCCCGTGCTCTTCTCAAGATGCTCCTTGTGCTTGCATGTACCTCGCGAGCCTCTGCATCCTCCCTAATGTGTGATCTTTAGTGATCTTCGGATGAGTGTGCGCATATATTTGTATCATATCTAACGGCCGCGGTTCGATCGTATTACGAAGGCATCATGAGCCTGCTCAGGCTTTTGTTGGCTCTTGTCACCTTGACAGGACTCACTCTCGCTCAGAACTCTTTCAGTTGTGTAAGGAGACCCGATTCGTAGAGAGACAAGGCTGACCACCTGCAGGCGAACAATGACAGAACAGTGATTACCGACTCGAATGGTACACAGTACATCATGAGATGTGGATCAGATACAACCGAGGGCACTGTCCTCCAAACTTCTACCACCCTGGGCTTCAACGATTGCTTCTCGCGATGTATGTCGGAAATCACCATTTTCTCGGTATCTAAGAAGACTAACTGTCCCTAAGGTTCTGCTAATTGCCTGGGGCGTGATTGTGTAGCATGTGCTGGCTTCACCTTCAGCGGATCCGCAAACTCGAACGGAACGGGTGGAGGAACCTGCTACTTCAAGCCTGTAGCCAGCAGTGGGTACAATGGTTTCTCCGGCGATGGAAACTGGGCGCTTGTCGGTGCGATCAAACGGCAGTACTATCCGCCGCTGCCACCTACATATCAGTGAGTGATGTCAATCAACTAAGCTCGTGATTGTGAGACGCTGATCGCGGACCACAGGTGTCCAGCTCAGGACCTCAATGTTGTCACCGACCCAAACTTCGGGTACCAATATGTCTTGGGTTGTGGGCGAGAGACATTCGGAGGTTTGTCAACATTTGAGCATGTCAAAGCAAATGCTTACGAGCGAACCAGGATCGGCGGGTGATCCACTCGGCGTTGCAGACTCCTTCAATGACTGCTTCTTGCTCTGTGCTACCTTTCCAGGCCCTGGAAACTGCACTGCTTTTACGTATTCTGGCGGCGCAAATGGTGTTGGCCCCGGCACATGCTACTTCAAGAACGTTGCTTCAAACTGGGTTGTAGGTAACAACAACTTGGTGGGAGGTGAGAAAGGGCTATGTTCTCCTTTGCTATTGAGATTGGCTGACAGGGTTTCTCTTCGATCAAGCCATCCGATACGCAAATTACAGCGGCTCGGGCTACACATTGGTATTTCCCACAACGACGACTACGACCTCAAGTGTGTCCTCGACCTCCAATCTTCCACCAGGCGTGGCAACAACTGTAAGCTGTGCTTGAAGCCGAATGGATACAGGACAGCAAGCTGACTTCCATCAGGTCACAACCAGTACGACCACCACTGTAGGCAACTGAAAACGAATGACCTCCGGCGATTATGGCTGACACGCATCTAGACGACCACATCTAGTTCAGCTGCGGTCTCATCCGCTGCTGGTGGGGGCGGCAACGCTGTCGCGACACAGACATGGTCTCCTGCTCCTACCTGTTCAAACGGGTTGCCTAATCCCAGCGGTCAAAACGGCACCTTCGTGGACAGTTTTGGCGCAACTTGGTACTTTCATTCCCCAATAACGTCTGCTTGAGCCGTAATTGACAACCTACAGGCAGGTGAACTGTGGTCAATACAATATCAAAGCATCGTATGCACAGGGAGGCACTAACACCCGCGGTATATCGGCATGCTTTCGAGGCTGTGACAAAAGGTAAGCAAGCAAGGACCACTATTAATATCAGGAAGGAGATGAGTTCCTAACCCTCAAATTATCGCTCCCAGGCCAAGCTGCTTCGGCTTTTATTACTCAGGAACGGCTGCATCAGGCACAGGATACGGTGCTGGCCAATGCTATTATCAGCTAACACCACTGGACCCGACCTGGGCTACATCGACAACTTACTATGCAGGCGCTGTACTGATATCAAATGGTACGCCACAGCTGCCATGTCCATACTACAATGGCACTACCTATGTCGATACAGCTGGAAACTCTTGGCGCGTCTTGTGCGGCTACGACGGAGGTACGGGATATTCGGGGTTCACAGCTGGCGACAGCATGCTCGATTGCTTCACTGCGTGCAACTCGTATACTGATCCAGACTCTGGCGCTCCTTGTACCTATTTTGTAAGTCGACACTTGCCACAACTATCGCCATCTCACGAATTGACTCAATTTCTGTTCAGGTCTTCAATTATGGCGGTGCTGAGCCACAATCAATCACCGGGGGAACTGGAGGCTCTTGCTTCGTAAGTGTGTCATGGACAGATCCCAAGTCATCGAGTACTGATGGAATGTGCTTGACAGCTCAAAACCGACGGTCTAGGAGGAACGAATGCTGCACGCTCGCAGCAGGTCAATTACGCTTATAGAGTTCCCAATGGAGCTTCTTCATCCACCGTGATCAGCACGACTGTCACAACTTCGACGACCACAACGACAAGGAGTACTACTACAACAACCACGACAACGAGCAGCTCAAGAACCAGTGCGGTGGCGTCGAGTGTGAGCAGAGGCCAGTATTGTGCCCAGCTCTTCAACGTTGGACCAGTGGTATACTGCGATATGTGAATCTGAGACAGAAAGGACTGATATCCTTGAAAATTGCACTTGTTGCAAGATTGTGTACAACTTGTTTCTCAAGTCTTGACATCGTGCAAATCAATCTCAATCTCCTAAGCACCACTTGCGCAAACGTCCACATATGTCGAGTAAGCCGGTCCATCAACAGGCTCGAGACTAAACATGTAATCCGCCCACCAAGGACCAGCCGCCCTGGTAAATAGTCAGCACACTCTCCAGCATCAAGAAAGAACAACGATACATACCACCAAGCGTACCCATTCCAGACATCACTATTCTCCGAAATATACTTCAACATATCTTTAACAGCACTCTCACAAACCTCATTCACAGCACCAGCGAATTCCCCAACAAGTCCAACCTTACCATTCTCCCTCAACCAATTCGTCGCAAGCTCAAGTCTCTCTGATCCAATCGTAGCACTCACACAAGTCTCACTTGTGCCGCTCCCATCGCTGTCAAGATACTGATGCATCTGGTAGATGATCTTATCGGAAGAATCAGTCAAATTTCCCATCGTCTCGGCATTGGTCTTTCCATCGGTTCCAGTTGTGTTCGTCCAAGTCCAGGCTCCGGTATAAGCATTGCCTTCGACGGTGATGTATTGTGAAGTAGCTCCTGCAGCTCTAATTCCGTCGATTGCGGCTTGGTTGAGTTCTGCTACGAGGGAGCCGGCCATGTCGTGGTATTCGTTGTTGGTGTCGAAGATGACCAGACTGTTGTTCGCGTAGGGTGTAGCGATTGTGGTCCAGAAAGTTTTGAAGTCGGAGGTTGATTCGATTATTGAGTCGTAGTAGCGTCCGTAGTTGTGTGGGACGATCACTAAGTGATGAGGGTCAGCATGTGTTTCGAAAATGGGTGCTGCCGCTCCATGGTCGAAGGCTGGGATCAGACTACTGTGTCCGAGATGGCGGCCCTCGCTGCAGTCATTTGGCAGAGTCATGCTTTGCTTCGTTCGATGTACTTACTGGCATATGCTTTCTTAGAGGTGATGTAATTCACTGTCTCAGTAAGGTTTCCCATATACGCTTCGTCTAGTGTTCCGGTCATCTTGTCTGGCACCATGCGTTCCATGAGAGTGTTGATTCGGAAAGTATTGAAGCCTTTTGCGACGAAAATGTCAATTGAGGTGAGATTCGGCCATGTGTAGTCTGTTCCATAAGTGCCTGGAAGATTTGCTTCTCCAAATTCGGGTCCGCTTTCATTGATGCCAATGAATTGCAGCTTAGTCCCGTTGCTGGCCCTCTTTTTGAAGCTATGAGGAGCTGCGAGGGCACTCGTGCTCAGTACGAATGTGGCGAAATGGAGTGAGAAATGCATGCTTGTTGTGTATATGGGGATTTTTGGACGGAACAAATGAATGACTACCTGACCCGCAGGTGTGATGCGATAGAAGAAGCTTTTGATGGCAGTGAAGAAGACACACAAGTCTGGCTTGACTTACTCTTATATAGCAAGAAGATTCTTTGACCTCGTCTAGCCGGCCCGTCCAAGCGATGTCCCAAGGTCGTCTCAAGTATAGACTTGGACCATAGGGCCTACTCGTGGCATGCCAGTATATGAGAAAGTTTGAGCCACTCCAAGCTAGCATCGATCGTCCAAGTAATTTTCCGTAACAGAGGCGGAGCTGTCAGTACCGGCCCTTCGATGTCGCAGTACAAAGTATTTCCTGAAGTTATCGACAATGTCAATTCGCATCAAACGTACAGCGAGCAGGGTGCTGTTTCGCATTTCTTCTTTGACCTCGTCTAGCCGGCCCGTCCAAGCGATGTCCCAAGGTCGTCTCAAGTATAGACTTGGACCATAGGGCCTACTCGTAGCATGCCAGTATATGAGAAAGTTTGAGCTACTCCAAGCTAGCATCGATCGTCCAAGTAATTTTCCGCAACAGAGGCGGAGCTGTCAGTGCCGGCCCTTCGATGTCGCAGTACAAAGTATTTCCTAAAGTCATCGACAATGTCAATTCGCATCAAACGTACAGCGAGCAGGGTGCTGTTTCGCATTTCGGCACTGCCATTTGGTGCAGCGTCGGCGTTGCGCCAAATCTCGCCTGATCTCCGAAGAACGCGCACTTCTGGATTTGTGAGAGACGTGGTCGTGTTGCAATTCATCTTTTTGAGGTTTCAACAACAATCTCCCTGCAACCTCAGCGGCGCTGACGGAAGGTTTGAAGCACAAGGGCAATGTCGTACCAGCAGTAAAGCAAGAACCCTCCGCAGCCTGTCTTGCGACGCCTTCTAATCCATAGCACCCAGTCCCTCGAAAACGCCGCCCATATTTTCATGCCTGCGTAAAAAGTATTTGTGTTCAATCATGCTTGGCCGTCGTGATCATTGATGTTGTGAAGAGCGACATCCTGAGAGTCCCGCTTCTCACCATCGCCATTAATGGTCGGTCGTGAGAAGCTGTTGCCGCGAGACAATCGATCGACTCGCTCTCGCTTTGGCACGCGTCCTTCACCATCCGAACCAGAATCTCTAGCAACCACTTCGCCTGCATCAGTCACCTCCACGCCATTGACAGCCATCTTCAGGTCCTTCTGGCTGGCAGTCCCGAGAGACACGTTCTGCATGGCTTTCTCCATGACCTTCATCTTTTTCGTCTCGCCACGAATTCGGTTAAGATGCTCGAAATAGCCGTCATCGACTGGCGTCACGTACTTGCCGCAGAAGACTCCGATCTCGAACTTCTGGTCAGGACGCGGACTGTCCTTCGCGCAAGCCGCTTCCAGGTCTCGTATGTCTTGGTAGATAACACCGTCTGCGCCGATATGTCTGGAGATGTCATCGGTTGTTCTTTGATGAGCCACGAGCTCGTCCTGACTCGCCAGGTCAATCCCGTAGATATGCGCGTGCGTGATAGGCGGCGCGCAGCTGCTGAAGAAGACCTTCTTGGCACCGGCCTCCCTCGCCATGATGACGATTTCTCGTGAAGTAGTGCCACGGACGATACTGTCGTCGACGAGCAGGACATTCTTGCCTTCAAACTCCAATGGTATGGCATTGAGCTTCGCACGAACGCCTCGCTGTCGTGCTTTTTGAGATGGCATGATGAATGTCCGGAAGATGTAGCGATTCTTGACGAAGCCTTGGCAGTATGGAATTTTGAGATGCTTGCTCACTGCGTATGCAGAAACAAGAGAGGTTTCTGGGATAGGAATGACTGCATCAATCTCCTTCAACTGCTCCGGACCCAGCTGCTTTTTGATCGTTTCGGCCAAGCTGTAGCCCATGAGTTGGCGCGCGCGATAGACAGAGATGTTGTCGATGACACTTTCCGGACGCGCGAAGTAGACATATTCGAAGATATCGGGCGCATAGTCCATCTGTCTGCTGACTTGGTGGAATTGAGGTGCCTTGCCTTTCTCGATGATGACAGCCTGACCTGGCAGAATATCCTTGATCTTGCCATATCCGTTCTGGCTAAGAGCGACAGACTCAGATGCCATCATGTAATCCTTGCCGCCTTCAATATCAAGAGACTCCCTCTCGCCAAGCACCATTGGGCGAATGCCATATGGATCGCGGAAGCCAATCAAGCCGAAACCAGCAAGCATGGCTGTGCAAGCCCAACCACCTTTACATCTCTTGTACATGCGCTCCAGTGCGCTGAAGCAGTCGGCGGAATTGATGCGGGCTTTTCCGGTCTCGTTCAGTTCGTCGGCGAAAATGTTCAGCATGAGCTCGCTGTCGGACTCGGTATTGATGTGTCGATGTGCCTCCTTGTCCAGGTATTCCTTGAGCTCTGGGGCGTTGATCAGATTGCCATTGTGCGTGAAGCATATGCCGTAGGGAGAATTGACGTAGAATGGCTGTGCTTCAGCATTGGCACTGCTGCCGGCGGTCGGGTATCTCAAATGGCCAAGACCCATGTAGCCTGGCAAGTCTGCGACTCTTCGACCTTCCTGGAAAACCTTCGAGGCCAAGCCGTTGCCTTTGCATTGAAAGATCTTGCCGCCCTTAGAGCAAGTTGCGATTCCGCAGGCATCTTGGCCTCGATGTTGGAGGTAGTACAACGCCTGAGGTTGTCAGTATCCGACCCAGTGCGCATCTCATGGAATTAAGCCAAGTTTGCCTTACCTGATGGATTTCTGGCGCAGCATCTGCGGATTGTGAGGCTAAAATGACAGCGAGAATGCCGCACATCTTGACGGTTTATGGGAAGGGGTTCGATATGTCTATGCAATGTGTTGCATTAGCAAATGCGTTTGACAAGTCTAGCCACAGTGAAGTGCAGATTGACTCGAGCTTGATCAGTCACGAGTAGGTTCTCGATCACATGGGATCCGAAGTCTCTGCTGAGTTGTTAGCTCTGTATTCTGGCCAATTCAATATGTCGGATCGCGACTTACAACATCTATAAGGTATACTTGCAGATCATCACAAAGCTCTTTCGAACGCAGATTGCCTACGTCTATCCGGTTGTCCTACAACTCACCTTCTTTCTTGATAGTTTCTTCTCTAAGGAGGTTGAGTGATATGCGATGGAGGGTTGGTGGATCGCGTGGTCGCGTACTCGAGATCGAAGGCGGTAATTATGCGCGTAGATACATGATCACTACCTGCAGCTTCGCGCTCACGTCTCTGTCCGTCGCGTGGATACATTTTTATTGCGAGAGCATTCAAGGTCAAGGTAGAAAATTTAAAAGACCCCTCGGCCGTTGCGGCCTGCATCGGAGCGTTCGGCGACAAGCGAGCCGGGTGCCGGGGAGTTCAACTTCACGCTTCACTCTATTCCCAAGCTTGCAAAATACTCTACGCTGCCACACTTGAGACGCTCTGAATGCCCTCACTTCGAAGAGATTGACATGAGGATTACATGTAAGCTACGTGGTGACGGCCGCCTGCCATCTGTAAAAATTCAGGCTGGCTCAATGCCGTTCTCCGTTTGCACCATGGGCCGAATTTACCCATGTCAGAAAACACACATCAAGGGCGGCGATGATGCTCAGCGTTTGCCGTCACTACAAGAGCTATGCAACGCTCATGCATCTCGCGCCTGCCTGCAGACAAGTCAAAGGCTTTCGGTCCAGAAATACAAACTGAGACTGACGCTCTCACAATCCATTCCTTCTGAGCCGCCGGCCGCAATTTCGACTATGGCGACAAAGCTCGACCTACTTGGGATCTTGGAGCTAGGCTACTGACTGTCGCAGATTTCATCTGCAGCTGCCCGCGTTATCAGCAGCCGTTAGCCGTTTGTGCAACATCGCCTTCATGTTTCATACTGCGCATTCATTGGACCGCACCCATGCTTCTGCAGAAGTGAACTTCGTCTTCCCACTTCCTTTCGATTCCTTCTTTGTCAACGACAACGACGCTGTCTGTCTCAGACTCGCCGCCTCGCCTTCGCAATCGACATCGCGCGTACAGGACTATTTGGCAGTGCTCATCCGCACTTCACTACGCCTCGCTGCTCGAGCTCACTTTCTTCATCTATCATTTGCTGCCGACATGAAGAGGCACTTCTCGACGCTGAAGCAGATACCGAAGAGGAAAGCCACGGATTACTTCGCCGAAGGTGTCGATCACAGCACCAAGCGTCGCCGCGGCACCGCAGATCTGACCCGCGAAGATGAAATGTGTAACGCCACTGAACTTGAGGACAACGACGAAGATACGCCGCCCATGCCAAGCATCGAAGATGTCGAAGATGAAGAAAATGAGCTGCTAGAGCTAGAAGAGATCACTAGACAGGAATTTGAGCACCACGCGTACCACAGATCCGCCACTGAAGTGGAACCTAATCACGAGCTTGTCGACATCGCACCAAATTATGGTGACGGCGATTTCAAGATTGGCGACAGCGTCGAACTCAAAGACGGCGATTTCCTTCGCATCAAGTTCATTATCCGGAACAAGTCCCTCTCAAGGGATGATCACGAAGCTTACACTCTTCGCGGCATCCTTCTAAGGCGACAAAGGCGCATGGAACGAATGTTCAAGAAACAGACAAACGAATTAGTGGCCATAATTCTCGTGCCGCTCGAAGACCAACGGCCACATTTCATCGCTGGCTTGCAAGATCGGGCTCTTTCGTTGGTTACTCGCGTTCGCGCCGTCATTTTCACAAACACGTTGTACCCCAGATTCTCATTTCGCGACCCGGAGGTCTTGCCGGACTGGTACAAGTTTTACAGCACTGTTATTGATAGGAAGGGCAACGCTCAAGAGTGCTTGGACGCCGAGAGAGCTGCTGCTGAGGGTCCCTTGGTCGTAAGGTGGAAGTCGGTCAAGTACTATACACGAAAAGGCAGAAGTGAGATCAAGCTCGAGCGCAATGCATTTAGGCGACTCACGCAACACGAATCTGATCCCAAGCACGGAGTCCCAGATGCGTTGCTATTCAAAGAGTATCGGAACACTTTGGGTGGAGGACAAGCATCGAGATCTGGACCACATGAGCCGCTGAACCGGAGACTCTCACGCTTGTCTGTGACACCCGGGCCGTCTCGCACAGCAATTACCATAGAAGACGACTCAGATGACGACGTCGTTGATGTGACACATCTGATGCAAGAGAAAAGAAATACGACAAACGATCCTCCTGCGCTTGAGAGAAGCTTGCAAAGGTGGTCGCCACTTTCTGGAAGGGATCAAGCAACGAGAGGATCTCGAGCTAATGCGAGACCATTGATTAAAAGTCCCTACACACTGATGGACTTATTCTGTGCTAGCGGAGGCATCTCTGAAGGCGCCCGCCAAGCAGGCTTGAAGCCAGTTTTTGGGGTTGATCTGAAGCCATGTGCTGTGAAACAGTATCGGCTGAATCATCCGGGAACTCTCCCATCTCATCCGATGAACGTCAGTGAATTCCTGACGGGTCACAAGGCTGGTGAGATTGACGCTGACGTCTGTCACTGCTCATGCCCATGTCAATTTTGGAGCTTCCAGCACACCTGCGAAGGCAAGAATGACGACGCAAACATAGCTGCGAGTTTCCTGTTGGACGAAGCACGCAAGAAGTCAAGATGCCGGTTGATGACCTTTGAACAAACGGCGGGCTTTTGCGCGTTGGCTAAACACTTGCCCTTTTGGCAAATGTTTATCAACCAGTTTACGAGCGCGGGATTTGACGTGGAGTGGAGGATTCTTAATCTTGCCGACTACGGCAACCCACAAGCGCGGAAACGACTCATCATATTCGCTGCATGGTAAGCTCGTACTCACGGTAGTGTTCGCGTGGTTACTAACGTTTCTATAGCCCAGGACAGAAGATGCCCGATTATCCCGAGCCTACACACGGTCAGGGCTTGCGCCCATACGTGACTGTCAACGAGGCCATCAAGGATATATCTCCATTTGCTTCGATGCACAACCCAGAAGTCTTGCGCAGAGGCCATTCTAAGCGCCCTGCCGCCAACGGCGATGCTCCTTTGCGTCGACTCATTGACACCACTGGGCCAAAAGAATCTCATCCCACTGGACGACCCTTTACGGTGCGAGAGACACTTCGACTGCAAGGTTTCCCAGATCATTACGAATATGATTGCCAGAGCAGGACGGAGGCGATGACTATGATTGGCGATGCCGTGCCTCCCGTCTTTGGCAAGCACATGTTCAAGAAGTGCATTGAAGCATTGAAGTTTACAGATGCTGAGATTCGAGAATTCGACAAGCCGATCATCTTGGACTGATGTTGAGCAAGCAGGTCTGGGCAAGACTGTTCGCTATGGGCGAACTGCACAAGCATGATCGCAGAGAAAGGCATGCAGGCGAGCTGGCTAGTCAGGAGCATGGCGAGACGCACGTCTTCAGCACAGGAAGCAGGAGTCAGATTTCGCTTTGGCAGAGGGACGAAGTTTTTAATGTGATGTAGCGCGCCTTGAGCTGAAAGGCTTAGGAGAAGCGTATGTCGTGGAGATGCACTGCGAGAAGCATAGGGAACCTTCGCATTCGAGGATTGGAAGACGCTGACGCTCTTGCTGCAGCGTTTAGAACACTTGAGTCTTACATAGTCCTTCGAATAATTGAACGTGGAATTGCTTTGAAATCTAGCATGTCTTCTTTTTTGCATGATGTGGAGATGCTATGCACTTCTCCTCGATGGACGCGACCTTGAGCGCCGATGCAGACTCACCATACTATAACGCAAGGATCGAAATGTACCGTGTACACTCTCGAGAAAGCAGTGCTGAAAAGGCTCGCCAATGTCTGGTTGTATGGTACTCTTTTGTGAATAAAATTCTGCATACAAACTAGAGCAAAAACATAAGTCGTAACTCACTCGCGGACTCTGGCATTAGACATTTCCAGGCTATCCTGCTTCCGGATAGCATTGATGTGAGAGACAATCCACGACCGACGTCGGTTCCATGGCTACATGTACATGACCGGAGCGCCTCATCCAAGGTGAACGCCGCAATTAATCCCATTTCTGTGTTCCGCCTTATTTAAGCAACCATCCACCATGCACCGCCCAGCAGACCAATGAGCACCAATGCTGTCAAAATGCCTGCGCCTGCGCGGTCGGCCGTTGTGATTCTACCTGGTGGAGCGACTGGGTTGCTGTCGCCTCCAGTTCCGGCGTTGGGGTCACCAATGGACGTCGCGCCAGTCTTATTGCCGAGAGGTCCTTGGACGCTATCGATGAGGTTGCTCTGGATGACTTCCAAAGCGTTCATCTGCTGCCCAACTCCGTAGCCGCCATCCCAGTTGCCGGTGGTCCATTTGGTGCCGCAGGTCTTACCGTCGTCACCTCCGGAGCATGACTTGGCAGCTGCTTGCGCGGAGGAAGCAAGAAGCGGCATCACAGTGTCGTGCATCCATGGAGCGACCTTGGTAGATGCTGCCATCCAGCGGGATAGGTAGGCTTTGAAGGATTGCTGATCGATGTTGCAGTTGTTTGAGGGCTCGCAGGCAACCTCGTACATGACAGTGTCCTTGAAGAAGATCTGAGCAGCACCTTCAAGCAGTCCTTGGGCTCGTTGACGCCAGGTGTCTTGCTCAGAGCCGGTAGTCTAATAACATGGTTAGCAAAGGAATATGTACCCTGCAATCATAACAATACATACCACATTCCACATGACAGCAGCGCCGTACATGTACACACCAGCGTTGTAGCTCCACTGGATGTGGTTGAGCTCAGTGCAGTTCAAATTGTCGTCCGAGCCGTCAAAGATGTAGTACTTGTCACTCATGAGACCAATTTCCCGAGTCCAATCCCACATCCTGTTCGCCCAATCATAGTATGTTGTGTTGCCGGTGTAGAAACCCAGGCGTGCGGCAAGGTTGAAAAAGCAGCCGTTCGAGATGGAGTTCTTGTAGTTGTATCCATTGTTGAACGTGAAGATCTGCCACTTGAGGCCACCGCCGCATGAGGTGGTATCCCATCGCAGCGCCTGGGAGTTGAAAACAGCCTGTGCCAATGCCAACCACTGAGGCTCGTCTTCCGGAGGGTTTGGAAAGTTCGTTTCTGCTGCCGACATTGCTGCAATGCCCCAAAAGGCCTGGTCATCGTTTCCGAGAGACTTGGACTGATTGGGAGGCATGTAGTTGACGTCAGGTCCAACTTGAAACAAGAGCGCTTGCGATACCACGTCGTTGTATGTGGCGTCGCCAGTATAGTACCAGTAATCAATCATGGCGCCAAACATGGCACCGGCCTCCCACCAGTAGTATGGGCCTGGCAGCAGACCTGGAATCCCACCGGTCTGGTTGCCAGTGTACCATTTCATCATGCCATCGGCGGTCGTTCGCGCCGCCGACTTGATCGAGTTGGGGTCGTTCAAATCGAGCTCAATGCCAAATGCAGAGCGCGCTGCCAGCAGGGCGCTGCCGAAGAGCGCTGTCGTGCGCATCGTGGTGTGTTCGTAGGCGGGTTGGTGATTTCTGCTTATGAGGTCGGCCTACGGGGCCTGGAAGGGCGGAACAAAGCGCGAAGAGTGGTCGTCGCCGCTGCTTCCTCGCTGTGCCGGCAGGCGATATGGAAGTGCGAATTCGCAACGAAGGTGTGGTTTTGGTAGAGCGCGCTCACGTCCCGTCGCCGTTGCTGTGCAGGAGGTGGCGGAGCCGAAGTACTTGGCGCTGTCAACGACCGGGAGGCTGGCGATTGCGCTGCTGATTATGGTCACCGATATAATCTCGCTCACTCGGTCCGCAACAATGAGTGACAAACGAGCGGATGTGTTTGGGAGAGGATAGGAGATGGCAAGGAGATGGTGAGATGCAGTGAGAGAGCGAACCTGCGCAGACTTTCCCTACTGTACACGACGATGCATCTTGGCATGTCTTGGCCATCTCGTGTTGTTGCAGATCGAAGAGATGTCCCTGAAAACAAACTCGTGACGCTATTTGCCCCACGCTCCACTTCATCTCCAACACCTCCACCAGTTCTGCTCGATCACGTTTAGCGATGCTTTATCAAATGCTACAAGACGCAAGGCTGAACTACAAATGAATCCAAGACTGAAGCGTGGTGCGCCATAGCAGTTGAATCTTTTGAGCACAACGATTCGCATTCGGCTCCGCGGGCATTCCAAAAATTACAACTACGAAGTCATCGAACACTTTCGGCCATGCTTCGGTATAGGCAAGAATCTGTATCCACATTTTGAGATCTTTGGTCTGAGCTCTGAGCGATCGAGGACATTTGTGAACTCTACTCTTCGGGCTGCCCGCCGTCAATCATGGCAGCCTCGAGAGGGCGCTGTGCTCAACGAGACTATGCTGCTGCTGAATTTTAACAAGCTCTTGTGTTTCGGAAAGATTAGCTCTGCGTACAATTTCATGATTATTCTCGCAATCCACAGACCGACGCTGTGAAGTGCTAGCCCTACGCGGAGCGATGAAGACTAGAAATCACACCTCTGCTCCTTCCGTGACTTATGGCGAGTTGGCTGCTCTCGCAAAGTGAATCCTCCTACCTCCAGTGCAGCAGACGTCGATTACGATAGGTAAGCACTATGCTGTGAACTTGCTTCGAAGGGTCTTGACACTCCAGAACTATCAGAAAAGCTATTCTGACCAACACAAGGAGAAACATGTGGCGAGGAAACACGGACTTGGAAAGTGAAGTGCGAAGATCGAATATCCCCTCACCTCGACATCTTGAGATGACTCGAGAAGTGCAAACGTAACAGATCGTACGATCGAAGAACATAAGAGCAGTGCAAAGTCAGAGTCATAGAAGGTCAAATGGAAAGATTGAGCGCAGCCTCACCTCGACTGACTCGAGGATGCGAATTAGATGCATAGTAGTGTCAAAGAGATCGAAAGCAGCGGAGCAGGCATTACTTGTGGAGGTTGACCAAATTTCGTATTTCGTGATAGCTAATGCTAGAGGCCTAACAGAGAGTCAAGCTCCCTTTCCTACCAGGTGTCCTTGCGCGGCCTACCACGCTGTCGACGAGAGAAGCGAAGTTCATCTCCAGACATTGAGCTATCCTCGTCGTGACTAGCCTCGCTCGCAGAATTCTCAGGCTCGAACTCCTCGTCTGCTGGATCAACAGGCAGCTTGCCTCCATCGAGTATGTTATACCCATAAAGTCGCTGCTCTGCGTCCTCAAATACGTTGACTTCGCCATCTGCAGCTGTCGCTTCATGAGCTTCGAGATTTTCTCTCATGTCCTCCTCTTCTATATCTTCTAGGCGTCGTGCTTTCGCAGAGAGCCCCGGAGCGCTGTATCCTCTAGGTCTCTTTTTGCTGTTGAGAGACTTCTTTGCTGCTGGTCTATGCCCCTTGCGAGGAGTAGCATCTATGCCATCGTTACTGCTTCTGCCATCCTCGCTTGCATCAGAAGTCACTTTCCGAGCTCGCACGTTCCCATGCTTGTCCTCTACTTGTTCAACGTCATAGAAGTCATGGACAAGGTTGGAGTTGCGTACACGCGGCGCTGCTTTCTTCTGGGTTTTGCCACCAAGCTGCTCATCAGGAAACATGGGTCCATAGTCGAAGAAAAGCTCCTCTCCTGGCTTCACTTTCTTCTGTCCATAGAGCGCGATTCTGAAGACGGTGTTGACCATGATGATCCGGGGGTATATGTTGCACTTCGACTTGTCGGCGTGGTTGATGAAACGAACCTTGTTGCCAAAATACGTGCTGTCGATCTCCTGGGTCTCGTTGAGACTGAAGAGGTAACTGAGTTTCTGGTGCTCGTAAACCGCGCCGCGCCGATCAGCTTCGGCCTTGTTGATGATCTCGCCCTTGTATTCACCCAGGAAATCGTGCGGGCGGATATCTTCGCAGGTGTACAGCCCGAGTCCGTGAATGCCGCTGTCGCCAATCATGGTGTGCTTTGCAACTCCGCGCTGGATGCTTGCGTTGCGGCACCGTCCAGGCAGCTCGCGATGCTTATAAACAGGATCGAGGGCGGTGCACACTCCACACGCTCCACAGAGATCCGGATCACACTCTCGCCCTCGTTGAAAGCACGCGCAACGGTCATCATCAAAGCAGACGAGCTTTTGGGCCCGACTTGTCTTTTCTGAGGAACAAGAGCAGCCTTGGAATTTTCGTGGACAGGTTCTTGAGCAGCTGCAGCTCTTCTCGCACATGATGTGTTCAACGAAACAAGAGCATTTAGCGCTCTCGCAGGACATTCCGGGATGATGGCAAGGATAAAAGGGCTTCCGCTCCGTTGCTTGCCACTTCAAGCTGGACCACTTTCCTTTGCTCCAGTAGTCAAGACTTTGGCGATCCACGAGTTTCGTAGCTGTACGCTCATTGTTGTCGACTTCTGCTGGTAAGCAAACTCTAGCACGGATGTCGACATCGCGTGGGTTTATGATATCCGTCGCCACGATGTCCTTGTCGTCAGCATGTCCCTCATCGTCGCTTTCTTCAATCTCGCCATGGTACGGGCAATTGAATCGCATGCAGATTCTGCAGGTCAATTGGTCGTCCGTCTCGTTCTCCTCCGCCTCCTCGAGAAGCTTCCGAGTGTAGTCACTTCTTCTGGCGACGTGCCACAGGGGAAATTTGGTGATTCTCTGAAACTGGTCACAGAGCAGCGCCGCTTTACCCAAGGTATCAGCTTTTGGCCTGGAAAGTCTCGTCAGAACCGTGGACCAGCGATGACTGTCTCTGTCGAAGTCTTCCTCGCAATACTTGTGCCTATTCTGAACCGCCTTTTGAGCGTCTGGCAACCCTCCAACATTCGGAGAGGGGTCAAGCAAGAACCACAGTACATCTGACCAGTCACAACCAATTTGTGACAGCATGTCTTCTGCATACGCCACAAAATTCTCAGCTTGGCCCAAGCGCAACAATTTGCGCTCTCGAGAGTCAATGTCCGGGTAGTAATGGATCTTGAGCCCTTTCGCCTCTTCCAAGTCGAAATCGTCGCCGAAGTAAGGCCAATGCTGCAGGGTTTTTTCATTCCCGGCGAGGAAATTGTTTTTGATGCTGACATAGTGCGAGTAAGGAGGCACATCCGCTGCCTTTGTCTTGAACAAATCACACTCTAGAGCATAGAAGGTTTTGGCAGTCTTCGATGCGGCGCATGGAAATTGCTCCACGCAGATTCGAGCAGTATTGGACTGCGGAGTGTTTCTCTCAGTAACCACATTCAGCCGAATTGGCTTCAATGATTTAAACACTGACGTTGGCTTCTTGTCTGAACCACTGGATGACAGTTTGGTAGTGTCATGACGAGCTCTGCGAAGCTCTGTCCGTGTCCAATGCTCATTGTCCCTGCGTGATTCTTCGAAGTATCGTCCCACAATGAGTTCAACGTGCTTAGCAATGCCTGCTCCAGCGAAAGCAGGCATAGGGCTCTTCAGCGCAGGCGACGCTGATGGAATGAAGACACCGCTATCCTGCTTCGATGATGCCGCATCCTTGTTGAGATCTGGTCTTTGCGCTCTTCCGTCTAAGTCGGTGGTCTGAATACCGGCCTTTTCTTTGTCCTTCATTTGCGACGGTCCTGATGATACCTCTTCGCCCTTTGCCGCAATCGTATCAGCATTGTGCCGAAATTTGCTTTGTTCGTCAAAAGAGCTGGAGCTGGAGCCAAACGATTTCTCTTGGCTTCGGGCTTTAGCATGCTGAGTAGCGCTGCCTTTTACAGGCTGTATGTCCTTATCTGCCGCTGTCGGTGCCAGTGATGACGGACTTGCTCTTAGACCAGCACGTAACGTAGGAGTACCAGCCTGCGACATTGGTACCTGATATGCAGTAGTCTTTTGCTGCGGTGTAAGCGGGGCGGGTTTTTCAAAGCTCGACAATGCATTGCTGGCTTTGGATCCAAGTGACCCGTATGTGGTGTCTTCGTCTGAGTCGGTCCCTGTCGGCACTGAATAGCGCGTGAGGTTGCTAACATCCGGGAGCAGCGGCGATGATGATTTGCCATTGTTGATGGTTGCAGAATTTATGCACACATCAGTAGATACAGTCTTAGGCGTCGTGTCCCTAAAGTGACCAGCGGCCTGCCGCCTTCGAATGTACTTTCCATGCGGAGAGCTGGAAATGCGGCCTGGTGATCCTCTCGAGGCAGGCACAGGTGTTGTGCGGTCAGCTCCATTAGGCGACAAAGGTGGACTTTCTGGTATCTCTAAGGGACGAGATTGCTCGTCTTCGCCCATCTTTTCTTTAGTCCGCATAGCCTGGCCAAGAATCTTGATTGTTTCAGACAGTGTCGGAGTTTTTGTATGCTTTGGAGATGAAGGCTGGACACGCGCACGATCTGTCCCATTGGGCGCTGTTGAAGGGCTCGCCTGGGTCGCAGAGTTCTTCGGACGTTCACTTGCTGCTGGCACCCGTGTGGGGTCTGTGCCGTTACTGACTGCCTGGGGAGTACTCGTCTGGACCTTGCTCTGCCTCTGTGGCGACTGACGCGATCCTGTACCTGAAGGAATTTGCTGAATTTGAGGTCGTTTACTAGTCTTCGGACTTTCCGGTTCTGGCGACTTTGTAAGGTCAATCACATCGGTCGCTCCTGTTCGACGCGCAGATTGTGCTTCCATCGATACTGATCCTGGGTTACGCTCTCTTCGACCCGTCAAAGTGAGACCTGGCTGAACCATGGACTGTGAAGTTTTGAACGCAATCCGCGGCCTCTTCTGAGACGCTGTTGAGGAGCCATCGTCTTCCCGTGCTCGCTTTTGGCCATGAAATGGTGACCGAGAATGCGATGTAGCAGGTGCTTGCTTCGCTATATTTGGCGTGATGGCTCTCTGCGACTGTGTCGACACCTGCGTAGACTGTGATGCTGATCTAGAGCTGTGCGATCCATTACTTGTTCTCAATTCATTGAAGCCATCACGCGTCAAACTCTCTCGCTGGCTCAAATTGACTCCGACTTGCCGCCAGCGTTCAATTGCACCAGATCTGACAGTGGTTTTTGGCGCAAGACCATGGCTTCCCTGGGACGAGGCGGCTTCCTTGGGCCGTTCTGATCGAAATATATCACGAGGCTGTAGTCTTCCGGTTGCTGTACTGTGGTCCTTGACTTTAGACGTTGCTGAGGGCGGCTGACTACTGGAATGAAGACCCTGTCTGTTACTCTGAGAAGCGTCGCGACCATTTGTAGGCACATCGCGCCTGTCCTGCTGTCGACTGGGTCCAATAGTTTTCGGCGCTGATCTCTGCTGAGGCCGTGGTGCCTGCCGTACTGGAGCGGGCTCATCTTCGTCGTCCAAGAGATTGATGACAATGGGTTCCTTCGGCGGCATGTCGACAGTCGCAGGCTCCGCGATATGATAGATCGCTCCACTAGTTCCTCTGCACACAATCACGCACTTCTTGGCCGCCGGAAGTGCCCTATGGGCAGTCGCTGCCAAACCCGAGACGCGCGCTGTCTGAACATCGATGACAAATAAAGAACCATTCGATGTATTGTATCTAAAACGACGCATGGGTATCAGCAAACAATGTTCTGCATTATTGTGGTTACTTCAGGGAGCGTATACTGTGCCAAAGCCTAAATGGCTGAAAAGCATTGATCGCACTTTCCTTGAACGCGTTTATTGTCGCAGAAACGCGCGTGCAAAATTTTCGCCTCTCATCGACATCTCCCAGCAGCTGGTTGCTTCGTGCCGTATGTCTTCATATAAATTTGTCGTTAAGGTAGTTAAGAAAGAGCATAAACGTGTCGACGTGAGTTTATGTTCGCAGTGGAACGCGTGGAGTCGTGAGCAAAAGTCGTTGTGCAGACTCCGATATGTGACTTCCGGGCTGTTTGATATGTATCGTTTTCTTTCTCACGACGCATTCACCAAGTAGACTCTCTAAGATGAAAAGCTGCACTCGGCCTCACATACTGCCCTCGTAAGTGAGCATGACTGTATGGCGATGCTTTGGTAGCTAGCAATCGGAAGACGTAGGGCCATACCCTGGCCACAGCCTCCTCAACCTCCCAATAGCTGGCAAGATCACACACAGCTATGATGCCGTCGAGAGGTTATCGCAATGCTGCTCTCGTGGCATCGACACTCATCGTATCCACAGCATTCGCCTAGGAAAGCAAGTCAAAATTCGCAAAAGTCGATGTAGCGATAGTCCATCAGCATTTGTTCTAGACGGCCATTGCAGCTGACAGAGGAAAGCACATTTGAAGAGGAATAATAGGGTATTTGATCTCGATACATTCTCTCAAAGGACGAGCAACAAAAGATACCAGTCGAAGATCCCTCCCTGCCCAATCGTCTCACCACCATCGCCACCATAGAAGTCACACCAGTTTCCCGTGCTGCTGAAGAAAGCCGATTTTTGTCGACTTTGATATTCTAATAGAGGTGTCGATGCCGGAGTCAATAGACTCGGAAGCATAGACGGGGTAGAGGTCCAGCCAGGTGCTTGTGGAATTCGTTGCTGTATTGTGACATGCGCCTTGCAAACGCCAAATCCAGTGGTATCCATAACCTCGCGCGCGCTTTTAAGCCATGCCTTCGAACAGCCAAAAATCGCCACAACTCGAGGCATAATCGTGAACACCCCTAATCAATAAGACCGTGTCATGCGTGCTGTTGCGGCTCACTTCCACACCTGATATTGCTACATAGCGTGCATTCCAAGAGCTCGGTGTGTGTACTCATGCATAGTCTTCGTCTTTTGGAACGATTGGTTATATCAGGCCGCACATGCGCAAATTCTCTTGAATGATGATGTCGTTTACAGCGGCCATGACGAATCTTATTTGCATCGTGTCTGTAGCGCAGGTGAAGTGGGTATAGATCTGCTTGGTTGGGTGTTGATTGAGCCTGTGGGAGGTTAGTTCATCTGTGAGCCCGCTAGCTGTTAACTTCCACTTACGATACGAATCTGTTCAGAATATAATCGCAAGCTGCTCCATAGTCTTGGCCGCCTTCATAGTCAGGGAAGTAGTTCTTCATTGGCGAGACTGGAAGCTTCTCCTTGAAGCGGTCAATCTTGTTCAAGAACAGAATGATGCTGGTCTTTGTGAACCATCGGCTGTTGCAGATAGAGTCGAACAATGTGAGCGCTTCTTGCATACGATTCACGGTCTCGTCTTCAAAGAGGAGCTGGTCGTATTCCGAGATTGCAACCAAGAACAGAATGGTAGTCACATTCTCGAAGCAATGTATCCACTTCTTTCGCTCTGATCGCTGACCACCGACGTCGAACATTCGGTAGGTCAAATCGCCAATGATAAATGTGGTTTCGGTGATACCAGTAGTCTTGACACGCGATCTTAGTACGTCCTGATCCGATGGGATATATGTCGGCGAAGCAATAGTGTCAATCGAGTCGAAGTAGTATTTGGCAGAGTCGTTGAGCTGGTACTCCCGACTTCTTTGGAAAGCGGCTTGGACGCCGACATCTGCCCAGAGCGTCTTGATAGCTTGTCCAACTTCAGGAGGAAGCACATCTCCCTCAATCTGCGCGGGTTGCATGAAAATGGTCTGAACGTGGTACTCGGCGCGCTGATCATCGAGAGGCAGCTCCAAGCTCTCCATTGCTTCCAGTATCACGCGCATTGACTGCACAGTGTTGGAAAAGATGATCTCCCTGAAGCTTTCGCGCTCGTCTCTTGAATATCCGCCCTCGTGGATAAGCTTCATCTGCTTCAGAATCGTCGACTTTCCTGATTCACCAGCACCCAGCAACAGCATCTTGATCTCGTTTCGCAGGTTCATTTTGTCCCGCTTCAGCTGATTTTCGATCTCCTCATTTCGCTGCTTGCCCTCCTTGGACTCTGAACTCTGCCCGCAACCCATCCTGACGGTCGTTGGCGCGGCAATGCGCGCGATTAACGTGAGAAGGGATGAGTGTTTAGTGACGGTCGGCTGCGGAGAAAGGGTCTTGCAGGTAAATGCCAGGAGATGTAGTATTAAAGAGAGCGACCGTCAAGAGCCGAGCGATTGCGCTGCAATCAATTGTCAGTGTCGGTACGTTATGGTATGCAGATTGGCCCGAAATGGATGGTGAATGCACGTGTGAGGATGTTGTTTGCCGCTGAAGTGTGACAGGTGCGGCACAGCTTGTGACGCAGATGTTTAGTCGGCTGTCGCGATGGTGGAAAGGAGTAGCAATTGGTTGTGGTCCGTGGGAACAGGATTTTGTAATTCGCGATGCGCAACAGCCAGATAGCAGCTCGTTCGGCAGCAGGAAGAGCGGAGCTGTCTCGGCTGGAAACGTCGAGCGAGGTGTGCAGCGTAGACCGGAGCACTCAGAATGGCACTCACCTTGGGATTTGAACGCTCGCGTTAAGGGCGTTCGCAGTCGCCTGCGTGCAGAACTCAATGGCGTGGTGTTGCGCTCCTCAGGTTTCGTTGCTCCTGAGATGGAAGGGTGGCGCCGAGCAGGGAGATGGTGGCAGGGTAGCGGAACAAGCGAGCAGGACGGCGAGGGTCACGCTCTTCGCACCGCACCGGGCGTGGCTTTCTGGCGACGTCGAGAACCGCGACAATGTCGGAGAATGCAGAGGATGTCGTGAGGAGGACGGCAAGGTGTGTGGTGCCAATGTGGTGTGGTTTGCTCTGCTTGCCTCTGCGCTGCACTCGCAACTCACGCTGCGCTGCAAAAGAGCCGGCGACGGGTGAGCAGGGAAACTGATTGGTAAAAAAAGGTGTCGGACAGTTGAAAGCTGGGTAGAGTTCTCGGGAGGGCGTTAGCCTCGAAAGTGATCATCTACTTTCGACCTTATTTCCTGCCCCCAGCTGGTTTCGGCCAATCAATGGCGATCGCGTTCCTTCAAAGTGCCGACCTGCAGACCGATGGAGGAGTGCGCGACCGCGCTGAGAAGAGATCGGACAGCGGTGGTAGGGGAGGATGGTGGTGTGCTCAATGTTGGTCAATTTCCGCTGTCACAGTGATGGAGATGCTGCAGCAAATGGCGGAGCTAAAGTGCAGGCTCAACAGACAGACAGACAGCGAGGCCGGGTGCAGCAGGCCGCGTAGTAACGTAAATAGTGCGAATTATGAACATATGCAAGAAGCAGCAGGTGCCAACGTCCACCACCAGCCGCTTTGGTCTTGTGAAACGGGCAAGCGAAGGACTGCGCAACGCGACGTACCTCGACAGACAGATGCAGACGCAGATGCAGCCCGCTCCGGTCCAGCCTAGTCCAGTGCGTCGCATGCTGCGACTCTCTCACAAGTACTTCGAGTCCTGTGCCAGCCCTGCGAACATGTCGACCGGACCAGAACCAGCACAACACGAACATCGACCTCAGGCAGAGCCGGTCTGCGAGACAGCGTTGGCCCAGTACGTCTATGCATGCAAGCAGCAGCCGAACCCACTGCAAACACACCCCTGATTTGCTCGCAGTCTCAGGCCTGCGGATAGCTAGAACGAATACGGACTCATGTGCACACGGCAGCAGCGCCGCTGATTCGTAGTCTCCCAGCCTTGAAGTCTGATCCCGACGACCAGAAAGTAGAAACGCTGCACCCTCGCAAAGGCTGCTTTTTATATACACACTCATGCAGCACATAAACGCAAATTCTCCCTGCAATCGGCTCGGTCTGCAAATTCGTATGCTGCTCTCACCGTGTTCATCATGTCAGTCTTCTGATGTCGACATCGTCTTCCACCGCGACGAGAACGCAAGCTGGCTGTTGGAAGTGAGACACTTCAGTTCAGATCTGCACTCATCAGCGGCGACTGTTCCCGTTGGCCTGGGACAAGACCAGCACTTGTGCGACCACCTTTGCCCTGTTGGGTCTTACAAAACCAGCCCTTTCCTTCTCCATCTCAGCATCAATGTTTCAACAATTTTGGAGCTTCCACAAACCGTCTTGCATTATATGCCGATTCAAAGAGACACAGCGGCTTGTTGAAGTGGCCATCGCCCACTCGGAAACATCATCGCTCGCAGGACGCCTTTCCAGCTGTCCAACATCAAGCTCACGTTAGCGTGTTCTTAAATCCTTCCATGCTGCATTCGAGAAATTGCGTAGATCGGAAGACGGCTTCGTCCCACCTGTTCTCTGCTACTGGATCGTTGTCATGTTTGACCCTCTTCCGCGCCGACCTGCTGCTGGACTTCCACGACCCTTGCTGGCTTCTCTGTGATCCAACAAGGCTTCTCTGCAGCACAGAGTCAATCTAATGAACTAAAATAGAGAGACAGAAATTGATGACTGTGAAGATCGATAGGTTTCGACGTGTCTGAACGCTTTCATTGCACATTACCATCTCCTCCTATTCCCATCGTCTGCAAGAACGTTAGACGTGAGTCGTGTAGATACGCTGACAGGAGTTCGAGCAGCAGAACACTACTGTTGCGCCCTTGCTCGTACACACACAGCTGCGACTCTATTCCGAGTGGCTTGGCCGGCATAATGCGCTGGCATATGTAGTACCAACCAAGCTCTGTATGACTCGCTTACTGGCACGACAAGACAAGAGGATGTCAGGTACATGAACGGTATTGTGTAAGGCGCTGCATTCGTCATGATCACCAGTGCATTCTGCAGGATGCTATTGTGAACGCCATCGGGAACAGTACCGAAGTCGGGTGGTTGGCAAGGAGAAAGCTCCATTCTAGGCACTGTTTGTGACACGATTATTCAGGTTTTGACAGTCTTGTCTCTATGGTGTTCATATATACATTACGAACATGCTTCTAGGCAATTAGCCTTCAGCTCTCGACACCTTGTCGGGCTGTAATACATCTGTGCAAACAAGAACATGGTGGGTATCAACATTCTTTCCAAACATCCCAAACAGGGACTGTAGTCGATCGCGCCAGATAGATCCCCAAAATACTCTGATCCTCGCTATGCGAAAAGTGTGGCTGAAATGCCAGATAGCGCTTGAAAATGCAGCAGTAGAAATAAATGTTTAGTAGCGATAGTCAGGCGACGTAAGTCGTTAGGCGTAGCTAGCGGTCGTATCGTGGGCGTATGCCATGGCATTGTGATGAAAGTGCTGAAATTCAGCAAGCTTTCAAGCCATAATCGGATTAATTAGTCTGGTGGTGCGCCTCTCTGCGAACATATCTCGGCGTCCAGGAGGTTGCAGCGATCCGCCAGGTCCACCTCTTCGTGCTTGAGCACGCATAGCAGCAAGAGCGTGACGTTCGCAGAACACCTTTCCAGTAATCTCGAAGTAGTCCTCGGATAACACTGTGCGGCACTCCCAGCATGTGAAACAGCGGGGATGAAACTTTTTGTCCATATTGCCAAATCTAGTCGAGCTGGTCGTCTCCAGGTACTGGCCTTCGATACCTCTGTGGCAGCCATGGCATAAAGATCCATTCTTCTCGTGGTAATCATGCTCACAGTAGGGTTCGTTGTTGATGACATAAAAGTCAGCAGTGACGAATGGCTTTGTGCAGGATTTGCAGACGAAGCAGGCTTTATGCCATCTTCCAGTCAGACGACCATCGGCGGCTTTGACAGATTTCCCTTCGATGAGCTGCCCGCATCCTCGACACATTGGCTTCGCATTGGTGGGCCGTCGTCCTGGTGTCCGTGGCCGTGAAGGCTGTTCTGGAATAGGTGGAGGTCGCGGAGCATTTGGAGACTGTGTCCTTGGACTTGCGGTCTTTACGCTGGATGCTGCGTAGTCAGGTCCGACGCTGCTTGTTGGCGAGGCAGAGCGAGCAGCGGGCGATGTTGCCATCCTGCTGGTCGCAATTGCTCCTTCCGCGTTTTTCGAAATCGACAGAGCTGCGGGTGCTTCGACTTCCGATTCTGGGGGAAAGTTATCATGGTCGCTCGAGCTTTTCCTGCTGGATGTCGTGTCTATCGCTGGGCCCCATGGTTCGTAGGTGGCCCATTGGCTTGTAGGACCAGCTCGAGCCTGAAGCGCAGGGTCCATGGGCGACTCGAGCGGCTGCGCCAGAGGAATTTCGAATGGCTTTTGTGGGGTTTCTCTTGGAATGAGCGGTTTCACCAATGTTCGAGGAGGTGATGATTGCTTTGGAAGCTCAGCGCGCTCTCCTGGACTCTGCTGGTTGCGAACGTGCCGCGCAGGTACCCGTGGACCATCATTCTTGCTTGAATCGTTCTCGTGAAATTCAAATGCCTCCACGCTAGTTTTCGAACTACCAGGAGGACTGGGCCCGTTACTGCTGTGAGTGCTCTTCGTGTCGCTGCCCGAGCGTGTGGTCGAAGCTAAGGAGGACGCAGATTCTGTCGGAGTGTGATTACCACTCTTTTGATGCTGTGCTACAGGTTTTGGTACAGGCGGCGCGTCTTGCATTCGATAGTCCACGCGTGTACCAGCTCGGCTGTCTCTCCTTACTGGAAGTTGAGAGGGCGCGATCGCTTGTCGGAGTTCAGGTTCACTTCTAGTCTTGGACAAAGTCTGCGAATCGGGTCGCTCCTGGCTCATTTGTGGAAATGGGAATGTGTGATTTCGTTCCAATTCAGCTTCTTCCCTTTGCACAGCCAGGGGAAGTACCGAGCCAGGTTCAGCACTGAATTGATCGAGGAATGAGGGTGACAAGATCTCGTCGTCCGGTCGGGCCGGACGCGGCGGTGGCGCCCTTTTGGCAGCTTCATTTGGTTCTGAAGGGACTATATTGCTTTGAGGCGTTGATGGCCGTCTGCTTGGTTGCGACCTGTTTGATTGAGCAGTAGCAGGCCGGGGTAAAGGCTCTACTGCAGGAGCACTTGGTCTTCGACCATTTGACGGCAATGGAATAGGCCCATTTGAATCTCCCGTACCTTGTCTCCTTGCGCCATCGAATGGCCCGCTCTTCAACGTGTTCAACTTCTGCAACACATTCTCACTTGCATTCGCATTTGGACTCTTGGGTTCAAGATTGAATGGCTCTTCTTCGGCAGCCAAGTTCCGATCGAACCGAGAAGGCCCTCGCGATGGAGCACGGTCACTTCCGGTCGGTGTTCGTCTTCCCTGGCTGGTCGGCGGTCTTGGAGGAGGGTTCATTGATGGCCATGGTGGAAATGCACAGTCGAGATTTGCAGATAGCTCAGGACTAGGCGGTCGAGGATCGTATAATCGTGGCATTGGACTAGTCATACTTCTCTGATATACAGGCTTGGCACTTCGCATACTCGTTCCTGGCGAAAGAGGCGAGTCCAGGCCTGTTGGTCGGGGTGCAAGGTAAGGTCTATTTGCGGCATCCGGGTTGATTTTTGGCAAGGCTATCCGTGATGCTTTCGAGGGTCCGCTTTGATTGGAGGACAGCGTTGGATTTCTCGTTCGCGATTGAGGCACGGCAGGCTCGCTATTACTCTGCTGCAGAGGCGATGGGGTCATAGAAGGTCTGTTGCCGCTTGCATTGAGCTGTCTTAGTGTAAAAGGGTTGCTCATATTGGGCGTGTGACTTCTGGTGGTGATTGGCGCTGGCATCTCTCCTCTGCAGACATGGTCTCCCATGGCCGCTATTTCGATTTCATCCCCACATGTTGAACACTTGATCGTTGGTAGAAAGGAGACTGGCCGTACTCCATCTGATGTAGCAAGCGACATGTCTGCCGTCCGACAAAGGATCAAATGCAACCGTGATAATTCTGACTCGCACGCCTCTTATCGTAGTATCATTTCTCCCCAGCGACTCGAGTAATCGATCGATCCGTCAACGTCCAGCTTCTCGTTGCGGGCAATGCTTCGAAGCGATCGATAAGGCTCTGTTTAGCTGGTGTCACTGCAGGCAGGCAGGGTCTGGATTGTGAAAAGAGTGTAGAATGCGCTCGCAACCAGTGTAACACAGAAGTGCAAGAGAGGTACAGACGTTCGAGACGTTGCGTCCGCGATCGTGTGCAAGAGCCTCCAACAAGGTTTGAAGCACTCCAAACAGACAAAAAGGTCTGACTGATAGCAGAAGCGAAACGTTAAAATGGAGTTGACGAGCAGGGAGCTCCCAACGGACGACAAGCGTCTTGCGGGCCTCTAGCGCTGGTGAGTAGTTGTGATAGCCATCAAGCCAGCGCTTCCCACGGCTCGTTGTTTAATGAGGCTGATCAAAGCGTCGAGCAAGGGGCACACGTGAAGTCGGCCGCGAGGATTTTGCTGGACAACAAGAGACAAGAGAAGATTGCGTACTGGCTCTGTCGCTGTTTCATCACCAGGCTTGTTCAAGGTGTCCGCCTGTCATTCTGCGACGCTGACAACCTTATGGTTTGCGGTGCAGTGGCGCTCTCGAACATGTTCGTGCCCTCTCTGCGGCGCACAGATGCGGTGTGCGAGAGCATACCGCCTCGGTTTCTACCGGCCAGCAATTTGCTGCCGGGGCTGCTTGGGGACAGCGTGGGCGACGAATGCGGTCCACGCTGCCACGGCCGTTCTTTAGCCGCTGGGTTCCTGACGCGGCCTGGCTGTAGTCGAGCATCTGTGCCTCTTTGCTGGACGCTTGGAGGCTGCGGAGATTTCGACATTCGCAGCGGCTGTAGCCGTAGGCTTGTGAGATTGGCTGATTGAACGCTAACGTTGAGGCGATCTTGGCTTGGGTGGCAAAGTATATTTGGCTATTGCTGAATGGCTATTTGGCTATCGCTGGCCATTTCTGGCAAGACAGATTTGACAATTTACACAATGAGCGAGGCCTATGCTCCCCTCGTCCCTCGGGTCACGGCCTCTACGTTCTTTAAAGGAAGAAGTACTAGGAGGTGTAGGGACAGGGCTCCGGCACCGACACCCCTCCGCTGAGCGGGCGGCGGGTCGTCGTACCTCCTCCCCAACCACCCTTCCAGGCCGCGAGGGGGGCCCCTCGGTGCCTTCGAAGGCAGTATCATTCGGAGAGAGTAGGTGTGTAGAATGTCGATTCTCGCTATACCAGTTTGAGCCGAGCAATAGCCAAATAGCCACGCAGCAATAGCCGATTATATATTGCCGCTTGGGTCTCGGTCGAACCAATTGCACTTGCCAGAACGCCGGCGGCAACGGCCCTCCTCCCTCTTTCACGCTCCCCTTTGCTGCTCGTGCTTTCAGGGCATTTGCCATGACGACCTGTTCTGTCGACTTGTGACTAGTGATCACCCTGATGACAATTCTCTCAGATGGGGATTGACGACTTTCCTACTGGCATGAACCCAACCAGCTGGCAATCGTGAATCGACCTCTGCAGAATCGACCAGACATCATCAGCAGGGCCCAGCTGTGCACGATCAGGGATCACGCTCTCAGAGTCCCAGCTTCAGGCATGGGTAGCACCCATTGGCACTGCCAGATTGGTCAACCGATCGCCCAGTCGGCATGCTTGCGAAATGGAGCTTTCCCCATTCGGCTCAATAGAATCACTATATGCATTGCTGTCACAAACAGTATCGGCATGCCATGCACAATAGAACAACCGAGGAAACGATGCCTTGTCCTGCTGATAAGTGCTTGCGAAGACAAAGGAATTTTGACAGCGCCTCACAGAAAAGCATCACGCGATCACTTGTGAGCACGATTCAGGGTGGAGAGGAGAGAGATCTCCAATGGCTCCTTGATGAGCACCGCACTCTGGTTGCTGCAGAAGGTTCCATTTATCGAAAGTCTCCGGTCTCCTCGTTGCTCATCAGAAGTATCAAACACACCAGCAAGAAGAAGTTCTCGGAGTCTTCGTACATACAGCCATAGTGCCCGAGCTATCTCGAAAGCGTACCTTGCCTAGGAAACCGGCAGACGGCAATGCAAAAGCACCCTGAACTACTCGCAACCAGAATTGTACCTACTTCAAGGTTCGGCGGCTGCAAATTGTTGATGGGAATGGCTTGCTGGCGCTCATGGTGTACCAACCTGAACACGGAGGCTGAAATGTCTCCTCTCACGTGCAAATGTGCCAAAATTGTATCTTTAGCCTACACGCAAGGCGAATATTGATCTACTCAGTCATTTTCGCATTGTCCAAGTCAAAGTGAATCGTTATTGTGGGTGTATGGCACTTGCAAGGTTATACATACTTTCAGCGTTATATGTCAATTCATGCACGATAGGCACGAGTCAAGAGCATATACTTCGACGTGCAATGGCCAGGGCATGATGCCATCGATCTTGGAGTCTCGTTCCTGAAACACAAGAGAGATCTCAAACAATGTGAAAAAGAGATATCTGGGTATTCGTCAGGCTAGGATAGCTCAATCGTTCTTGCGAGTTTCAGCCATATCGTTCGTCGTTCGTTCAGCTTCGTTTGCTTGCAACAGTTCACCTCCTCTGCTGGGCATTAAGCACTCGCGCTAAGCCCCTTAAAGCGTCCATCTGACCAACGCCCTTGTCTGAAGAGCGTTGCTTTTCTCTTTGGTCAAGAACATTCGCAGCATCCGCTAAAGATTTATCGGCAACTCGTTCCGCAGTATCCCGCGTCGTCTTGAGAGCATGAACGCCATGCGTGAACCTATCCACCGCAAGTTCAATGTCGTTTGATATCGTTCTCAGGCGCTCCTGAATGGCTGAAGGATCTGTCGCAGATGCATCTGAAGCTGAATTCAATTGCTCAAAGATCGCTCTTTGCGGATTGTCAAGGTGCTCCGGGTGGATTGATGATGGTCCGTCTTCGGATTGTTCTTCTGGCTGTACATTGACGGCTGCCGCTGACTTTACCAGCTCGTCCCACTCTGCGCGTTCGCTCTTTAATCTGTGTCGAGACAGTGTCAGCAAGCATCCTAATTTGGTCAGACACTCCAGCTTACCTTTCGAGCTCTCTTTCAAGCTCTTCTGCCTTCGTTGCATTCGCAATATTACGAGGATTTGGCTTCTTCCTTAGTGGGAGTTGTGGAGGCACTGATTCGTCCCGCGAGAACCAATCGCTGAGCATACCATTATTGACAAGATCCTGGGACAGCTCCTCTTGTATCACGCGTGCTGCATTGTGTCAGCTTTGAAGGACACTTTACGAAGTAGTCTCTCGCACTTACCGGCTTGAAGAGCTTGAAATTCTTGACTCGCGGTTGGAGCACTCTGAGCAGGCGGAGTAGGCTTCGGGGGCAAAAGCCGTATTCCACACCATCCAAGAAGACAACGCATTCGTCTTGGTTCTGTGAGATCCGCAGAGATATGTTTAAAGAACTCAGATGCGGGGACTTCGCTATGCGGCATTGCTGTTGCGCAAACGTTTTGGTCAGCGGATTGTTCTCGTACGGCTTGATCGCCATGTCGTGGCTGAGGCGATGACCCAGGATCGCTGTCCGGCGAAGGATAGCCTTCTTGAGCAGACTTCCCAGAGGAGCGAAGCTGACCTGCTGTAGAGGTCGCAGTTTCTGACACCTCTGCGAGCAAAGGTGTCAGGTGGCAAGTAGCACATAGGAAAGAATTAGACTCACCATGACCTCGTCCTTCATCAATCACACTGCTCGCTCGCTTGCCTCGCATACCAGCGCTACTACGCCTGCCATTCTCGCCACTAGCCTTTCGCATTTCTTTATTCCGTCGCTGCACTGGAGTGTCGGCAAAAGGGAGCATGATGCGCATGACTTTTTCCTCTTCGCCCCCATCATTGCCGGTCTTCCGCTTCTTCTCGACTGTAAGTGGTCGACCGCGAGCTGGACTGGCATGTCGTTCTGCATTGGCGTGCGATTTCGCGTGAGAAGCGCGGTGAGGCGAAGGCTGTGGCGCTGCTTGCTCGTCGACCTCATTTGATAGTCGCTTGCTACGGCGCACTGGCTTTCCCTTTTCTTCAGCTTCGGGCGTGGTCGGTAGACGCCTTCGAGTCTTCTTCTGGGCTGTTTTAGGTACTGTTTCCTCTGCTACGGGCTCCGGAGCAGGTGGCTCGACTGGCGCTGCAGTTGCCTCTTCTGCAGGCTTGTCGTCGGAAGATGGTTTCTGATCGGTTTTCGTCGCGTCTTTCTTTCGCCGGCCACCTTTCCTTGCAAATTTGAAATCGTCCGCTTCATCTGTATATTCTAGAATTCAACGTCAGCATCTCCCCTCGCAGCATATCTGTACCAGAGCCTACCTTTCCGTTTCTTTTTGGGCGCCGCCTTATTTTGATCGCCATCCTGCTGTTTCGTGCTCACTGAGGTCGTCGTCGTCGTAGTCGCGCCATTGACCTTCGCTTTCTTGGTGGGTGGCTCATTTTCTGCGCCTTCATTGCCGTGGCCTTCCCCGGACAGCCGCGCGCTGCGTCTTTTCTGTGCTCCGCCTCCGTTCATTCCAATGACTTCCAATGGCGACCTTGTCAAGACCACTGACATATCTTGTGCTCGCAAAACTCATGCGCCTTCCAATTCCAATCGCGTCGGGTATCGCGTGCGCGCCGGCTCGTCAGTGTCGATGCTATCGCGGCGCATACATATAGCGCCAGCAGTATGCGAATGCTCGCTATTCGGCGCGTGAGTCCAGAGTCTGGCGCGTGGTAAAGATGTTGTCGCGGTGTCCGTGCGATTCCAATGTTGACGTGCCGTGGTCGACGCCCAGCTTGTGTTGTTTTGGGCGGGCTTTCTCCGGCTAACCTTCCGCATTCACGCTATCGCTCGAGCTTGCTCAGTGGGCAGCAACACGATTGAGGAGCACACGTACATGTCTGAATTAATGGATCACAGTACACTCAGACTCGAGAAAGATTTTCACGAATGGAATCGATTTCTCACACTCACATAGCTACATGACATGTCTACCAGTAGCAAGATGCGCACCAAATAGCAAATGCGCCACCAGAAGAGCCACCATCTTCCACACAGATACACTGCCCCTCGTTGCAACGGACTCTTTCCCTGGCCTTTCATCAACTTCGAACCCCCAGAACACAGATTCTACCTCCGGCCTTGCTTTCGTCACCGGTCCAGCCAAACAGAACAGTAATGCGACAGAACAACATCCTGTCCGCGAGATATTTCAGCTCATCATGTTGCATCTGAAGCAGGTCTTCTGGACCTCGACCAAGAAGCTCACGCCAAGCCTGATCTGAGAAGAGCAGCTTGCCTCCGTCAATGACAGCTGTCTCATCGATGACCTGCCCAAGTATCCGTGGGTTAATTCGAAGCGGCACTTCTTTCTCGCATCCTTTGCAAGTCGCGGACAGAGCATTCGCGTGAATTGGTATAGTACAGCACTCGCCGCTGAGTAGCATGTGTCGCTTCCAGTACTGCAGGAGTTTGACTTCCATGATGAGCAGACTCATGTAGCCTTGAAACGTCTCTCCTGGAGCACATCGCGCGAACTCGTCGAGATTGGCAATTGTGAACAAGCAGCGGACGGGACTTGTCGCGATTGTTTCTAGATCGAATACGCCTTCTGGAAATGCCGGATTGACAGCCTCTCTGCTTCGCTGCCGGGCTGACCAACGACGCAACCAATTTGCATCTAGAATCACTGGATCAACGTCTACGATCGTGGCAGCCGTAAGGCTGAAGTAAGTCTAAAACTGTCAGCTTTGGGGCTTGTCAGAAGGTGCACGAACATACTGAGCGCCCGATCTTCCAGCCTGGTGACTGGAGGAGTAGCACTGTGTGGCCAGCCTTCCATCCATCTGTTGCCAGTTGTTGTCCTGTCTCGTTACCACCAAAATCTTCATTATGGTTTGATGCTGGCGACGATGCGACAGTGCCCCAGAGACCGAGCGTGGCTTCGGCAGTATCATCATGGACCTGTAGCGTCACATTCTCGGTTACACTCTCATCGCGACGCGTGACTGAGTACAGGTCAGTCGTTGTCTCTGAGCAAGTGATCTCTGCGCTCACCTTTCTTCTTTGCACCGATGCTCTTGACGACAACGAGGATCCTGGCGTCAATCACATCGTAGCCTCCATCGATGAAGCTCTGCAGTGTCATGAGGTTGTTCAACGGCGACCCTTCTGTGTAGCCCAGAGGACTTCGGTATCTTCCATCGTCACTGTTTTGATGAACAAAGATGTGACAATTGCGATCCCGCTCAGGAAAGAGGGATGCGAAAAGAGGAGCACTGGCACTTGACAGCGACCCATTCTCACCATTGCTGACTGTACCAATGAATCAGCACGATATTCTTCAAGCTCGCAGGGTAGTGGCTGACCATGATTCGTCCAAATGGATACCAATGAGCCTAGACGAACACAGGGTATTTGAGAAGCATACCACAGCCTCACTGTGATAGCACCTGCACCGTCTTTGACCACAAGCTTGAGACAACCTTTAGCGGAGCGTGGGCTTTTGGTTGCGTTTGCGACGTCGAAGATATTGGCAACTCTACCCATGAATGTGACGGCGTTGGGACCCGGTGTAAGGTCGCTGATCTCGTGGTCTGCGTATTCGAACTCAGGATGCCACGCTTCCACAGGCTTTGGCTGTAGTGCTTGTTGCAATTCTTCCTCAGTGAAACCATCTCCAATCGGCGTGCTGGAACGACCAGTGGCAGGTTTGACTGGTGAAGTAGCAGGCGTCAAATATGCCTGTATGGAGGCATTGTTGCCGCCTGACCGGCCCATGATGTTCGAATATAGCGCTGAAAATCACGACAAGCAATGAATGAGACAAGCTGGAGGAGGAAATTGACCAGTGAAAATAGCAGTGTGGAAGGTGCGTCGCGCCTTCTCCTTCAGAACCTACCTAACGCGGCAGTCGCGTAGTTGCCGCCCATCTTTCTTCCATCGCAGGCAGTCCATAAATGCCTTTCTCACTCGCAGATCATCCTATACGGCTCTTGTACTGGCTGTGTAACCAAGCATAGCAGCTTCGACACCTCTCCAGCTGGACCGCAAGATGACTGGAGGCCTGGCCTGCGTTTTGCCTTGCCAGCTAGATCAAAGGCCGGCGTCGCCTGTCCAAGCAGCAACAGCGGCCAGATCACCTCCATGAAGGATGTGCAATCAGTCCAATAGCACTTCCTCCCACTCCTTCTTGAGCTGCGCTCGTGTCTCACCTGCAATGTGACTTGTGTTCTTCTGTAGATGTTTTCCCAGCTCATGTCTTCTCCCGCCATGCATTTGCTTTCCTGGCCTGCTCTTCCAGTGTCTCTCTCAGCCATGGTACGCCCGACCTGTCGCCGTTTGTCATAGAAGCATCCTCGCCTACAGCCGCAATTGCTGCAGCACAGGCTTGTTGGCTAGCATCCACAACAGTCTCCCAAGTCTTGATATCAAAGACACCAGACGACTCGTCAAGAAGCTGCTCGCCATGCTGATTGAACGCCGTGGCATGTATGCTCCTGCTTGCCCAAATCTCTTTCTCGCTTGGACCAACCACAACCTTTCCAGTATCAGTGACGACAGCTAACACTGCGCTCGTAGTGTTTGCAAGAGGTAGACCACCATCGACCGCCGCAGCGAGAGCAGCATTGATCAGAGCAGGCAGAATCGCAATATCGCTGATTGTTTTCCTGAACTGAGTTTCTGGCTGTTTGCTGATTTGTACTGTGAACTGAAACAGTGTACGAGGGTGGAGATGTACGAGTAGAATTGATCTGAGGACGTTTTGGATGATTCCTTCTAGCCATCTTTCTCGTGGTCCGCCGACGCCAGAGGAGGGTCGAAAGTTGACTTCAATCGCAGCTTCTTCGGGGAGCTCGTCGCGGCGCTGCACTTCGACTGGACCATTGACACCTGCTAGAATCGTGTACAAGCCGTCTGAAAAGACGGAAGAGCCGTCGGCTCGCGATAGTGGGTGCTGCAAGAGCTCCGGACCCATGGTGTGAATTGTGATGTGATGTAGGAAGCTCAAAAGTTCGATTTCATGATCATGATTGACGCCGAGCAATCTCCGGCAAGAATCTGATATGAAAGGCAAGTTTCTCGCAAAGTTTAGGCGTCACTTCACACATGTCCGAATTCAGAGTATTGCAATTGCACTCAATGGTCTAGACATGGAGGAGCTGCATCGACACTCGTCACTTCCAATTCCTTCTGTGCTATCTAGGTCGACTACCACAACATTGCCGTCATTGCGTCCACTGGCTATCCTTCTCAGGCTCAATAGCCAGCGCCGTTAAGAGCGGCAGCGGTACAGCTTGCCTTTCGGCGATACCAAGCTTGAATAGAATCTCATCCCCAATCAAGGAACAGAAAGAAGGACGACGCTAGGTACAGAAACAGGTGATGTTGCAAGAATGAGTGTGTAATTTGTTTTGTTCCAGTCATAAGCGGCCGTAATCAGAGCAAATCTGCCATCCTCGCAGTGAGGAGAGATATGCTCGCATGATGAAGATGTTTTCACAGAGAACAGCTTCAGGGCACGGGCACACGCGCAGCGGTATACGTGCTGAAGCTGTGCTGAAAATAATTCGCAAAAGATACCACCAAATCCAATCCATTCCTTCGCCGTTCCAGTGCCGTCAGCAATCCAAGGTCCCTGAAGAATCGTACAAAACGTAATGTCCAACCATGAAGATTGCGAGCCAAGAGAGTGTCAAGAAGACTTCCAATCTATACGATGTGGCTCCTGCGCTTCTCAGCCGCATTGAGCACACCCAACATCATCTTCTTGCGTTTACCGCCGCCAGATCCAGGAGTCGCTGGAGTGGGCGGGTTCTTGTAGATGCCCATGTCTTCACCTTCACTGCTGGAGGCTGAGCTCAAGCCGAAGTATCCATCAGCAGAGCCTTGACTACTACGCTTCTCCTTCATCTCGGAACCAATCGGGCTCATCTTCGCAGCAGGAAAGTCGTACTCGGCCTCGCTAACAGGACTGCCTCCAGAAGATCGCGAAACTCCGCGACGAACCGTGCCAGCCTTCATAAGACTGTCCAAAGCCCGGCGGCGTTGGCGAGTCGCGAAGTTCTTGCTGCCCTCGTGCAGACTTGTGGGAGCGGCAGATAGCTCTTCGAACGGGGGAGGACCTCGAGGCTGGCGCATTGGATGTTCGCCAGCGCGAGCGGCGCCAGGACCAAAGGTGCCAGTCATTGGAGTAGGCGGTATGACGCTGCGCTGAGAGCCGAAGGTGGCAGCGCTTGAGGTCTTTGGTCCATCTGCAATGTTCGAGAAAGCATTGATCGAAAGGGAAGAGGCTTTCTTATGGCCTTGACCACGACGAAATGCATTGGCAGAGGGCGGTGGAAGCGGCTCGACGGTGTCGAGGGCAGAAGGAGGCGACGGGGCCTTCTTGGGTGGAGTGAAGGACCGACCGCCAGTAGGAGTGGAGCGCTCAGTCGCTGGAGGTGTGAAGCTGTTGAAGCGATTGGCGGATGGCTCAACATTGGTCGGGGAGAAAGCGTTCATCTGTGCCTGCTGAACTGGGGAGGCGATCTGCTGGGCCTGCTGCTGATAGTTTTGATCGACTGCGTAGGTGTAACCTTGGGTGGCTGGGTTGTACACAAGATAGACGCCTGGCTGTCCTGGAACTTCGATTGGAGATTGCACCTGCTGCGGTTGCTGCTGCTGGACGTAGAAATTCTGAGTAGAAAGCGGAGTCATCTGGCCCTGGTGGAAAGACGCACGGCCGTTCATGCTCATGTTCTGAGTTGCAGCAGTGATGCTTGCCAACTGCTGCTGGAGCTGCTGCTGGCGCTGGGCCAGGTAGAGACTATGCAACTGCATCTGCTGCAAGACCTGAGGATCAACATCCTCAGCCTGCTCGTACACTGAAGGCGGAGCTAGAACTTGTTCTGGGAGCGAGTACATCTGGCGGCCGGCGTTCGAGGCATATTGGGATGGTAGATCGAAGCTGGCAGCGGAAGCGGTCTGGGGAAGACCGTGACCGTATCCATTGTAGGTCTGCTCGGCCCACTTAGAGCCACCCAGACCAGACATAGAGTGGTGGGTCTGATGGTAAGGAGCGGAAGCTGGAGCTCCAGGAGTTTTTGGCTGAGTCCTGAGACCTGCAAGCAGGTGCGATCGACTGGTCCGAGGAGTAGGGTTATCGACAATAGAATTCTCATTGATAGGGGCCACTTTCGGAGGAAGTGCCACGCTCAGCCTCTTGTTGTTGAGACGCGACCGGGCGCCAAAGCCAGAAGAAGCTGGTGGGAGACCGAGGCCATTTGGGAAGCCGTTATTTTGGTTGTTGTAAGTCATTTGAGCAAGACCGCCTGCGTCAATGCTCATAGTTTGTATCGTAAAATTCTGATAATGCGTGAAAACCGGAGACCGTGGAACCGTGCTGATGTCAAAAGGAGCTGCAGTCGAAGATGTATTTCGCAGCTGGCGAAAAAGAAATCGTTCAAAAGTCGCAGATTAGGCAGATGCTGGCGGAGGCCTTCGTGTCGAGGAAAGCCAGATTAGGCCGGTGTCTCAAAGCACACGGCGTGATGTAAGGTACAAATTACAAGATTACAAAGAGATGTTGCTCTTTCAAGGTCGTAGAGCCAGCTGCCGTGACAATGGGCAGGTCTTTGTCGAAAAATGCCGCCGAGAGATGAGACTCCGGAGGTGGCCTTTATGATTGAGAGTCACTGACGTCGCGCTGCCGTTATCCAGACAAGAAGTGGTGTGTACAGAATGGAGATCTAGCAGTGGCAGGAGAGGGTGCCAACGGATAGGTCAACGGTCGCGTGAATATGGCGCCTGGCAGAGGTGTCTGACACGATGCTGTTGAATGACTGACAAGCAGGCGTGACTGACGCTGTTCGTGACGGCCGGAGTGCGTGCACGAGAAGGTGTCGCGGCGTATGTATGTTGTTGACCTGTGCGGCAGAGTCGTGGTGGTATGGATTAGGAGCTGCCTTATTGCGACGGAGGCTCGTGTCGGCCGGCAAGCTGGAAGCGAATCGAGCAATAGACGTTGATGCGGCGAAAGAGCAAGAGCACAATATCGACTGCGACGGACGGGCAAGGAAGGAATGATGTGCGCGACGGTGTGGTTGTGGTGAAAAACGCGGCAAGGCAACCTAACGAACTGCGAGAGCGAGGAGAGAGCGTCCTGTCTCCTTTTTCTCGCGGGCAGGTGCGCACGGTCGCTGCGTCCGGCTGGCCAGTCACAGCCCCTGTCGCCATGCTGCTCTAGCTTCCCGCGCTCCGCAATCCCTGCATCCAATTACTGGCTCCAGACGCGATCAATCTGCATTCTGTTCACTGAGCACGCGCGCTATTCTCGAAGGAACGAGATGGCTTTCACATCTTGTGACTGTATAGCACACCTTCCTGCACGCCTACACCGTGGCAGCGAGAGACAGTGTTGCGCTCGCGGCAGAGCGTCCGGGAAAATTGTGTCCGGAAAATGCCATTGTTTCACTTCACTGGAACAGAGACCCACGATCTTCTCGCGTCTAGTTCTAGCCCTGTAGACCAGGTTTGCGAGTCGACTAGCTGCAGACCACTTCACGGCGCTTACGCGCAACGTTTTCACAGACGGCGCTTTCAGGCACGTCTCTCGGTCAACAGCAGTAGTGCCATTTGACGATCTGAGATCTTGAAGATGTCCAGAGCAGCAGATGGGTGGCTTCGAGCTTTTTGGAGGCAAAGCTGCTTTGCTGCATGGATCGGAGAGTGATAGAAGCTTGCCCGACCGACCAGTCCTCGCACCCTTGACCTGTTCCGATCATCAAGTCTGGGCCAAACAGTTTCACAACATGCACGATCCAATTGCCGTCAATAACGAAGCCGTTGGGGCGAAGCCAGCGATCAATGCTCGCGCGAGCAACAGCACGAGTTCGGGATGTCGCAACGACCTGTCTCTGCCTGCGGGACATGACTCTTCGCGAACGGCATTGACAGCAGCTTCGCAAGGGTTCTCTCGTTGGACGCAGGAGATGTGCAAGCGAGCCAGCCATTCTGATTCTGCTATTGGGCGTCTCTATCAAAAAGATGAAAAGTTCACTTTACGATTCGCTGGTTTTTCGGATCGACACCGTGCCTGGCTCCATGGCTATGCAAACGGTGAGGCTTCTTTCTACGTTTGACAGTTCGACTTCGATACCCTCAGAAGATCGGCATATTTAGAGGTTCAGTGAATGGTAAGAATCGACTTCACATTCGTTCAGACGACATAATATACATACATTCGGGTCTGCAATAATATGGCCTCTTCAACACTGTTTGCGATTTCAAGACAAATTTTATACATCCGGCTCGTACAGGACTGCTAAAGCTCTCGCATTGCTTTCTTACTCTCTGCTGCTTGCACTCTCGACTTCAGGCCAGTCCTGGCAGGCGACTTTTCGCGACGTAAATCTTTTAAGCATACCTCTATATTCACGATGCCAAGCATAGATGTCTCCTGCTTCGACTACCGCTGACAGCCGTAGCGGCGCACCCTTGACTTGTCAAGCCATATGGCTGTTTCATGGTTCTCCGAAAGCTTACCATCCACCACTACTCCTCTAGCGGCGTAGCAGTCAGCCAATAACCACACTTATTGTACAATTAGATGTGATATGCATATAACTTTAGGTTTGCCACAGAGGCGGTGTGCAAGGCGAAGTAGAGCTTTGTCTTATGATAGGCATAAGAGAATGCAGATTTCTTGTTGTGGTTCCATGGATGAGTATGTGAATATCTGTAAGTATTGCAGGAACCTCTACGTAGTTGTTGCAGACGAAGGCATGTGGATTGGAGCAATTAGGGCAGTCAAGTAGACCACTCTGAGATTATGTAACTGTCTAAATTCTTGAGTAGCGTGCTTTGTACTTGCCATAAAAAGCTTCTACGCTGAAGTGAATGACAGGACATTACTCCCCAATGGCGATCACGTAGAATGCGCTCGAACTTGCATCGCGTGAATTTTTCCCTGGGGTCGAAGTTGAGAGGCCGAAGATATTTTGACGTCGCTATTCAACCTGTATTCGCACTGTCAGTACTCCAGATCCTTGGACTTTGTCTTCCGTTGTCTCAACCCACGCTGTCCTTGATGAGGTTGCCGGCAAGCTCCTTGGCGTGAGAATAATCGATCCTGACGTCGACTAGGGAGAGGCCTTTGTGAGCAAGAGCTTCATCCATGACCTTCTCGATCTCGGAGGAATCGTTGATCCTGAAGCCTTTGCCACCAAAGCTCTCTGCATATTTGACGAAGTCAACACCGCCGAGCTTGATACCAGACGAGCGATTGTACTTGAGCTCTTCTTGGAACTCGACCATGTTGTATGCTTCATCGTTCCAGATAAAATGAGTGATGTTGCATCCCTGGAGCACTGCTGTCGACAGCTCTTGTGACGAGAACATGAAGCCGCCATCGCCGCTCAACGAGACCACTTTCTGAGAGCAGGGCGGATCTTGTGTTAGTGAGGCCGCAATAGCCCATGGCATACCCACTCCAAGAGTCTGCTGACCATTAGAGCAGAGCAGCTTCCGTGGCTCGTAGGCATAGAAATGACGCATCATATAGATGTAAACCGTGCCCACATCGACTGTGACTGTGGTGTCTTTCGACACTCTCTTTTGGAGATTCGCGATGAACTGAAGCGGATTGACGAGCCCTTTGCCTCCGTCCTTCGATTGCAATGTCTGCTGCCACGATTTCATCTCTCGTGTTAGACCCTTGCAAAATTCGTCTTGTGCAGGGTCCGTCACATGCTGAACGGCATTACTGAGAGCGAGAATGTTCTCTCTGACCGATCCAAGAAGTTCTACTTCGGGATGGTAATAGGCTCCGTAGTCGCAGGGCTGATAATCGACGTGAATGATCCTCAGCTTACTGTCAGGGTTCCAGGAGCTCGCGTCGTACTCTGTAGGATCATATCCCAAGCATATGATTAGATCTGATTTTGCTAGAAGGCGGTCGCCTGTCTGATTCCGGAAAAGTCCAACACGTCCAAAGAATACTTGATCTGCTAAGTCCTCGGGCACAGCCCCGGCTGCTTGGAAAGTCTCCACGACCGCGATCTTGTGTTTTCTGAGGAATTCTCGTACAGCGCTGACAACGATGTTACTGGATGCGCGCTGCCCAAGGAAGAAGACCGGCAGCTTTGCGTTGTCGATCATCTTAGCTACAGTGCTAACGTCATTTTGTGGAGCAGGTCCAAAGAGAGGAGGCTTGTAAGCTGTTTCTGGGAACGCTGTAATCTTTGATTTGCCGGCAGCCACGTCCATCGGGATTGAGACAACAGCACTGCCTTTCGGATTGCCATTGGCGGAGCGGAAAGCTGCCAGAATCACTTCCGCAGCCTGATCTTCAACATCTATATTCGTGGCAGATTTCGAAGTTGGTGTCAAGATTTCCAGAGCCTTCATCGACTGATGAGTATGCTTCGTGTTAAGAAGGCGTGGTACACTCCCAACGATTGCCACAACTGGATCTCCCTCCGTCGTTGCTGTCACCAGTCCAGTGGTCCTGAAAGCAAAGACGATCAGTTAGCAGAGGTCAAGATGTAGAGCATTGGAATTGAATTGCTGTGGTGATCGGCTCGAATAGCTGTCGTAAGCATTGCACCCTTCGAAATACCTACAGATTGCCTGCGCCAGGACCTGATGTCGCGATACATACACCAGGCCGGCCTGTGATGCGACCCATGGCGGCTGCCATGAAAGCTGCATTCTGTTCATGTCGGCACACAACTAGTCGGATTTCTGGATGGTCGCTGAGGGTATCGAAGATAGCATCGACCTTGGCGCCTAGAGAAGTGTCAATATCTTGTTTCTAGTCTGGGAGATGGTTGCCGTACCAGGTATTCCAAACACAGTTTTGACTCCAGCATTGTATATGCTTTCAACAATAATCTGTGCCACCTGCTGTTCGCCCATCTTTTCGGTCTAGCTCTCAGTCTCCTATAGCTGTACCTCCAGACAAGTTGAAAAGAAGCGGCAGATTTTTAACTTGCCGTGTGTGAATCGAGACCTAATCGCATGCCTAAAAGCGTGACAGCTGGTGCAATGCGAACGTGGTTTCCGTCATGGTCCGACAATGCTGTCACTCGAGCTCAAGCCCTGCACATGCATCGCATTGCTCGGTGGAATGATGCGGTTATGTCATTCTCAGCTAATGGTTGAGAGAGAGCTGGTGGGAGCTGAGACGTTTCCAGACGATGAAAAGCTTAATCCCTTCCTGGCCAAGCGTGAACAGTCTGAGAACTGAGATTGACCTGAGCACTTCGAGCAGTGACCATCTTGCAACTGCACCAACAGTCTCAGGCTACAGCTCAGAAAAGCACCGGAAGTTAACGGACTGGGTCGCGGCGCTCAGTTAATTCACCATGTGAATTTACACGCAACGAAAAGCCAATGAAGGCTTTCACCACAGCAGACCATGTCACTGAAGCGCAAGCATTCCAATGATGAGCCCGATGCTGAAGAGGCAGACCTATTCCAGTCGGAGCCGATCGAAGATCGCAAGAGCACATTCGTGGCCTACTTCTCACCAAGCCTGAAGCCTAAAGACCTTCAGAACCTCCCTGTCATTGCCAATGCAGATCACAAGATACTGGCCTGGCGCAAAGAGTCTAACCAGCAATCCATCACGAAGGCAAAACAATATGTGACCGGTTCCGATGACGACGGCGAGAAATATGCTGGAAAGAAGGTTGAAAAGGTCCTGGAAGCTCTACAAGCAGAAGGCAGTTGTGTTGTTGCCCGATGGTGGGGAGGGATCATGTTAGGTCCTGTGCGATTCACACACATCGAGAGTTGCGCGAAGGATGCCATTCGAGAGTGTCAAAACCAGCGTGCTGAGGCTCAGATGAAGAAAAGGCGAATTGAGCAAGAGGAGATCGAACATGCTAAGCTAGCGAAGGCGCTCGTGGAACGCGACAAGAGCATCGAAACACTGCGGGCGCTTGCGTTGGAGAAGGAAAACAGACTGAAGCAGGTCCGGGCTGCTTCACAGAGTGAGCAGGACGCTGAAGACCCGCCCAAGACGGAGACTCCAACTTCCAGTGCCAAGCCAGCTATGGACTATGCGACCATGCCACTTGATCGATTGAGGGCGCTAGACAAGGCACGAGACGCTACATTAGGCTTTCTGCTCAAGAGAATTGACAAAGCTGAAGCGGATCTTGCGGCTAAGAACGAGGGCGGCGAGCTGTCAAAGGAGTGAGTGCCAAAAGTCTCATAATGATATGCATCGCTATGCTATGCTCTAGGAAGGTTCGCTACGCACTCGAAATACAGATCAATGGCGCTCGGCCTTTTCTAGCCCGTCCGCATCAAGGTACGGGTCACCATCTGCTGCCCTCGCTGGTGATGCATGATGACTATTGTTTGAGATGGCTTTTTCTAGATCTTTATCCACCACTTCTGCCTCTTCGTCCATATCAGCTTCCTCTGAGCTGCTTGAGCCGTCGTTGGCATTTTCTTGCGCCGCAGTCGGCCGGCCGTGAGCTGTTGGAGCGAACTTCGATTTCTCTCGGATGCCTTTCCCGTACTTATAGAACAAGAATGGTATTGGTGCCAGCAAGCAGCCCACACCGCCTATCAGACTTGCAGCAGGACCGACTCCTAGTGCATGGAACATCTGTGCCGTGAAGAGGGGAGCGACCGCACCAAAGACAGATCGGCAAATCGTGTTCGCGGCGCTTGCTGATGCAGCATACATGAGGTAGGTGTCGGTGAGGTAGTTCAAGTAAGACACGAAGATAAGGACGATGCTGGTAGACAGAAAGACACCGGCCAGTGTCGGCACGATCCAAGGGACAGCGTTGAAATTACCTAGCAAGAGTTAGTTCTGTATCTCACATATCTATCTTTCAATAATTACCTGACCAGCCAAACCAGAACATGCATATCGGAAACAGTATGCCTCCAATCATTGCCAATGGCATTCGATCTTCTGGTGTTCGTTCGATACCCGCGAGCATTTTTTTCTTGCCCAGAGTCGATTCGTAGAAGACAATGACACCGGCAAGGAAGGCGCCACATATCGTACCAATCAATGGCAAAGCGCCAACGCCTGCATTCCAACCACGCATCTGTTGGAAAACGATCGGGTATATCGTGAACAGCATGTATAGCAATGCATATACGATACTGAGGTAGATAGCTATCAGGAATGAGATCGGGTCGAAAAGGATGATCCAGGGTCTGGTCAAGGTGATTCTGAAAACATCCTTTGGCGTCTGCTCACTCGCCTCTGCAGGACTGCGTACATTCTCGAAGCCGGGAACCTTTGCTCTTCTGATCCTCCTTGCCTTGTTTGTCAAGACCACAGGCCCGAAAGTCTCGGGAATGGTAAGCATAAGAGCAAGAGTGCCGGCTCCCATCCACAGGAGGACATAGAATGTCCAGCGCCAGTCCTTCGTGACCTGCAGAAACCCACTGACAACGGGTCCAAGAGCTGGACCCGCGAAGGTCATCATTGAAAAGACCACCATCGCGTTGCCTCGCTCAATTGGGCCCCAGATATCTGCAAGTACGCCAGGACAGTTGCTCAGCGCCGCCGAAGCAAAAGTTCCAGTCAAGAATCTGCCAACAAGAAGTCCAGCGAAAGTGTTGGTAAAAGCGCACAGGAAGTTGAACGCAATGTAGCATATGAACGTTCCGTAGAAGACATAGCGTCGTCCATAAAGCTCACAAAGAGGTCCCCATAGAAGTGGTCCAAAACAATATCCAAGCAGGAACAAGGTTGTGACCAGATTCGATGCTACTTGGCTGACGCCAAAAGACGAGGCTATGCTCTCGACACATCCTGAGGGCGAAGATGATGCGAAGGTCGAATTGACCACCAGTGAGATCGCCACGACCGTGATATACCACCGCCGCGCTACGCTCCAGTTCTTGGGGTTCTCGATATCGTTGGGCGAGAAGTCCAGATGTCCATCTTTGTTCAAGGTGATTCCTTCGTCCAGAACCTTCCGAGATCGATAAGGTTTTGCTGCCGGGCGAGAGAGTACTCGCTCTAGGGCTTCCATCGCAGCTAGAATTGTGAAGGCAAGGGATATATCATCGGATAGCAGAGCTGTGGATGGAAGTAGGAGAGGAGGAGACGTCACTTGAAGAGACCAGAATCTGTACGCAGGTACCTACTCTAGTGCATTGCAAAGCACTCATCAGTGCTGGGACTAAAATCTGCTCGTGGCGTCGCGTATCGAGGTTCAACTCTTGTACTGCGTGCCGTTCTCCCGGTTGTACGGCATGGAAATATGCGCACACAAAGACCGACAAAAAGCTTGTGTCGCCGGCAGAGTGTGCCGGTTGCTAGAAAACTGGTCCTCGTGGGGTCAAAAATTGGATGTCGATTCGCGAGCTGGAACGCGAGGCCGAGTTCTCGCACTTCACGATCAGAGGGCACGCAGGCTGCCAGAATTGATTCTCCTTCGCTTTTTCGCTGCTCTTGAGCTAACCTGAATACCTTGAAATGGACGGCCATAGGATCAAGTCGAGGGTGCAAGCAGAACGACACCATGGTGGGCGTCCAGGCTCTTGCTAGCCAGAGATGTACAGAGACACAGTGCCTCCTCGCTCTTCCTCTGTGCATGGCTCTTATTCATCAGGTGGTCGTCGGAAATTCTTCTCAATCTTCAATTCGTAGTCGGACGAAGACGCGTCCAAGCCAATCTGCTTGATCACAATGATCAACATGATCATGAAACGCCCAGTGGCTGGCTGCATGTTTCAGCTGGATTGAAGTAAAGCGAACACGTGAAAAGCCGGACGGACGATAAAGTGATAGTTGTGGAAAGAGTGTCTGGAGACGCAACGAGGGTGAAGTAAGTGTTGTCAAACCATTGAGAGTGCTGACTGACCCATGCGAAAAGTATATCTCTCATCCTGGCTATGTGGCATGAGTTGCGCTGATCGTATCTCAGCCCGATGACTCCCAAATCGCTTCATGCTCAAGTCAAAAAGATAATTAATCCATGTTAGGCTCGCATGGCACAGATCATCACCTCATAAATTGTGACAAGGAGAGAAGACACATAATCTTGGTGAGCGCTCCTCACCACCATACATTATCTCACGATCGCATAGCTTCTGCAAACAGGCTTCGCATAGCCTTCAGGAAAGGACCAAGCTCCTTGGTCTCATTCAATCGATCCAGAGTACCTTCGACGTCTTCTCTCTCCAGCCTAGGCTTCATGCTCGATACTGTGTACTCTCTGCCTCCAATCTGGAGCTCAAACCAGCACTCTTTATCCACCTTTCGTTCATCAACACAATCGAAAATGAACCTCAGTGTGTCGTCTATGCCGGTTCCCTCTATGCGCAATCCGAGGCAATTCTCCCAAAACCGCAATTCAGGAACGTTCTGACGCGCCTGCGCATCCAAGGAACGTTGATGTGCTGCTTGAGCCTCTCTGCGTTGCTTGATCGACGTCTGTACAGATGCAATCTCTTGTTTCAGCTGGTCGCGACGCGACGTGTGTTCCTCCTTTTGGGCAGTGAGAGAGCGAATGGCTTCGTGCATCTCCTCAGTTTCTTGCGCTTCCTTGGCCAGAATTTGCGCATGACTTGACGACTTGGTCTCGAATTGCGAAATCGCCTGTTTTCTTTGCCTCTGTTGATCTGTGGGTCGTGGTTAGTTGGAAGCTTTCAGAAAGGCTGTGTATCCTGACCTTCGAGATCTGCCGCATTCATGCGAAAGGCATTTCGTTCCTCCAAGACCCGCTTACGACCACGCTCAATAAACTCGTCAAATCGCTGCGTGAACTGCTGCATGCGCTGCCGCAGGTCGTCGAAGTTGAAGTCGATTGTTGGTAGTGTATCTGCCATTGATGGTGCTGTCGCAGCGTATACTTGTTGCGAGCCATTCATTGAAGAGCCGAAGCGGCTCGGAGTCATTGTAGCACCAGCCATGATTCTCGCTATGTCTGCGTAGCGCTGTCTGGTATGCGAATGACATGTACTGTGCGCAAGATGTAGATGCTGTCGCGAACGTTCGAAAGTCAAGTTCAAATGTCAACAAACGGAGCTCGGTCCGGTTGCTCGGTTGCGGCTTCGCTTGCTGCCGAACGCTTCTTTCTTCAATTCTCTTCTGCCTGCAGAATTCAATCCTGAACAGCTGATCGATACCACAACAACTCAACGGCCTGGAAGACTTGCGATCTACTTATCAAAATAGCAGCTCGATCAACTGTCGACTATGATTTGTTTGCTACTCCCGTCCCATTCAAGATTGCGCAAAAAGCCGGATGGCTGATGGAAAATCCAAGCGCGACCTGCCCTATGGTCATTTTGGTCGTGCTGGATATATCCCGGATGATGAGATCTGGCGCTTCGAAAGGGCGACAAGTTCTCAAACTCCAATTAAACCTTTAGAGAATGCTCATACGGCCAGGCCGAAACCCCCAAAGAAGGATCAGCATGAAGAACCTCGTGGAAAGCGACATCAACGACAGTTCGATGATTTGGTACGACGATATCCAGACTTGCATGGTACTACTTCTGTAGTATTACCCTTTCTGCGTGTCTCGGAGGCTACTGAGGAAGCGGTTCATTGCCACGATCCCAACCTGGGAAGTCTGATTCAGAAGACTACTTTTCGATCTGGGACCACTCATCGCATGATTTCTGTGGTCGCATCAGTTGCGGGAGAGGTAGGAGAGCTTCTTCGAATATCGCAAGTTCATCTCCAACGACAAGGATGGGAGGAGGACAAGGAGCTGTACCTCGAGGTTCCGATTTTACATGGAGATGAGGTGACCTGGAACGCACAGCTAGGTCCAGTACAGCAGATTTGCTTCGCTCAGCCTATCGATCGTGGCGAATGTCTACTGGCAGTGCGCTATCTCACGAAAGTCCTGCTCGTTCGTCCGATGTATCGCAGAGGCAGAGCGAGTGGTGTTTCTGGATCTGGAATCTCGACAGAGCTGCTCTATGCCGTGGACCGCGCTGGTCTCACACATGCTGATGTCGCATTTAATCCGTGGTTTGGATTGCAGATCGCCGTCATTGACCAGGCTGGATATTGGAATGTCATCGAATTCAACTCTCGCAAATTGGACCGTGTTGCGAAATCTTGGGCAACACCTGGACCGATAAGCTCTTCTAGCGAGCAGCACCCGCTCTACGATGGTTGGGCTCGCATCGCTTGGATTATGAATTCGGAGACAGTTTTGGTATGCGTGCGTCGATCGATCAAGCTATTTCGCATCGGCGAGAACGAAGCCGTCTTGCAGAAGGCCATTGACTCCGAGCTGCTCGGTGAAACGGATTGGATCTTGGGTTTCCAGCTGGATGGGATTCATCTGGACTGCTGCTACATTCTCACCTCGACGTACCTCACTCTGCTTCAGTTCCAGAAAAACTTGCAAGGAGAGTTGACTGTACGCACCAAAGCAAGAGTCCGCCACTACCGAAACCCAGAAGACCTAAGTATGAGACTGCATGTGTTTGCCGCAGATCAGGGTAAGATGTGAGACTGCCTTCTTCACCGGATCTATGCTAACCGGTCCTAGACGCCTGGGTCCTGATATCTTCAAGGCGAACCGAAATCTCCTTTGCTTATCGATTCTCACGTACCGACTCCGACCAGATCTCGGTAGCATCGCCTATCCAACTTGAGCTGCCGATTGCTGTCTGCGAAGTATTGGATCTGCGAATTGAGCCTGTCAACAAGGTTGAGCCGCGGTCTACGTCTATCTCCCAAGACCAATTCGATGGAGCGCTTTACTCGTCAGCTTTTGTCCTGCGACGAGACAGGAGCATACTTTCGACATTGCTTTACAGCTCAAGCGATGGCCAGCATCCTCTCGGGCAGCGCCTTTCACCGCCCTCATGGACGTCGAAGCTCAGTGCCACTGCAACCAGACTGCGCGGAGACAACTTCATTGTCGATGAGGATGTCGACAAAGTCAGCCCCTTTCCTCAGTCCTCCATGCCTATTGCACGCCGTGCAAGACGACAAGAACAGCAAAGAGGATCTGATCAGGGTAGCAGAGATCTTGGACTGGTTGCAAGTGTGTTGCGGCACCCAATTCATGGTCTACATCCGGTGGACCAGGTCCTCGAGTCTGCTGATGCAACTATTGCGCAGCGCCGTGAATCGCCTTTGCACTCACTGCATACCGTCGCTAGTCTCGCCACAGCTGAGATCGGTATTGTCGACGTCCAGCAGTCCTCCGACCTGCTCGAAGAGCTCGGCGTCGGAGTGCCTCGTCCCATTGAACCTGTCGCAGACATCGACGCTCAACTTGAGTCCTCACAACGTTGGAAGCTAGGTAATCTGAGTTTGGCATCAGTTATCGAACTTGAAGAAGACCTTGCGGGTGGTGATCTTCAAACGGTATACAATCGCTTGGTCTCGCTGTGGATTACACCTCTGCCGGAGGAGACTTCGGGCTGGATCCGGCTTGCCAAGGTATCAATCGCTCGCTCGATCGCAGCAGAGATAACACTCGCGAGCAGAACCCTTCGGTTGGAGCGTGATTCTGAGAGAGATGATGTTGCAGAAGTCCCTACGGAACAGGTCTCCGGTAATGTCTACAGCGTTCCAATACGCTCACAACCTACCTCAAGTCCATGGGCTGCCAAGCACTCTGTACCACCCACGCCATCGCCGACGGCAACACCTTCGGTCACTACAGCGTCAAGCCACTACTCAAGTCTAGCCGCACCAGAGTTGTACCGACTGAGTAAATACACCACCTTCTCTAAGCCATCGCCAATGGTTCTGCCTAGGCCACTCGCCAAAGTGTTGTCTCATTGGGATGTAGGCACTGATCCGAACGAGTACGACTGGTTAAGCACTTCTAAAGATATCACGCGCCAAGAGGAAGAAGAGGGACGAAATGAGGAAATGACGGAGAAGGAGCGGCAGCGTGCGAGAAGGCGTGCTGAGCGCCATATCAGACGGCAACGCAAAGAAGCAGCTGCCAGTCAGGCACAGCAGCTGGCTAGCAGTCAAGCTCCTGAGATCCTGAGTGCCAGTCAGCCCGTCGCACCCAAGCTGGAAAGTCTGCCTGCCAACATCGCTGGTAGCAGTCAGAGTCAAGGGTCCGGCGCGAGCGCATCCAATATAGCTAGTCAGGTAGTGCCAGGTCGCTATGGAGGTCGAGCACCTCCAAAGAAGAAGCGCAAATCAGGATTTTAATCGAAGCTCATGTTTCTTTTTGCTTTGACAAGTGTAAGCTGCGATTAAGCATTCATGGTGGAGAACGACGCATTGGAAGGGGATAACGACTGAGCAAAAGTGGTAAATCTGCGAACCATACAAAAAAAAAGCTCTCAAGACTTCGTGACATTTCCATTCGGTGTCTGAAAATTCTTCGTTGTGATAGTTGGGGACTTTTTCCAGGCACGTTTACATTAACACTCAATGTGTCTATACCGCGCCCTTCCAACCAGAGTCCTAGACCTTAAGCCTTTTGCGTATGGCTTCGTGCTAAGGTCATCCTCCACGTTGTTGCCGCGATGTGACAGGCTTTCACCCCCAATGGCGACTTTCTTGACTCCAGCAGCTCCCAGTCCTCCTCATCCCGTGTTAGGTCGCTCCGTGAACAACAGCGTCCGCACGCTCTCGACCTGGTGTCCTTCTGCCACCGCGGACCTGGTCTGGGCCGTTTGTTGCACGGCTAGCCTAGTGCTACGTGGTTCTTAGCAAGAGAGGTTTTCGTATCAGAGAACATCTCTGACGACTTACCGATTCGCAACCTTTGAGCATTTATGCTGTATCATGAGTTGGTACATCTCAATCGAGATGGCCAGTCGAAGTCATGTAGAAATTGGTGCAGGTCCAGATGGCCATGCTACATGGAGAACATTTAATGATACTTCTCATCGTGGATAGTAGTACTGTTGTTGTCCTGCGACTGGCGCGTATGCAGGCACTGTTACTGGCGCTGCTGTCGTAGGCTGCTGCTTGTAAGCCCCATTTGGTGCCGCTCTAGGCAGCTGTTGCACCGCAGCGGGTGCACCATGGACTGGCGTATACTGTCGTGGAGCTTCCACATATACCACTCTTGGTGGAGGTTGACCTGCCTGGTAGCCAGATCTATGGTAGTCATGTGCAGGTACTCGCGCGTACGTCGGGCGTCCATACTGATCCTGGCCTTGTGGAGGGAGGGGCACGTATTGGATCGGAGCGACCTGAGCATCAACAAACCCATGGCGGGGCTCTGGTTGCCGCTGCGGTACAGCGGAGTGGTACCTCTCATTTTGCTGCATCATGGGCTGCCTGGGATCGTAAGACACATCTGCGAGAGGCCTGTTCTCACCTTGCATGGGTCTGTATGTGGAGCCATTCACCTCGGGCAGCCCTGGAGGCACGTATGTAGAGGGCCGAAGATCGGCTCGGGAAGGTGCAGCTGCATCCGCAAAAGGGCTACCGCGGTCAGTCTGTGGAGGACTCGGTTGATAAGGCATGGTCATGACTCCAACAGGCGGCTTGCTCGGTTGAGCATTGGCATAATGGCCAGATCCGATGGGTGAGGGTGGTTGGGCCTGATATGGGTTGACAAAAGGGCCTGTTCTGGGCTGTTCTACTCGTCGTCGTTTGCCGGGAGAATCATAGGACGGGGACTCGGGCCTTGAGTGATGTCCTTCCGAGCGAGTGTCGCTCTTGGCTGAAGCGGATGCTATGGCCATTCGTCTTAGGTCATCAGGTGGCTCAATGGATGCCACTGGCCGATCCTGCAAGGCGTGACCTGCCGCTGTGATGGGATAGCGTTGTTGGTGTATTTCGTGTGTCTGTGGTTGCGTGGGATAATGTGAGTAGCCATGAATGCTTTGTGGCGAAGAATGGGCAGATACCTGGTACACAGGTGACCTGAGTGCCTCACCTGGTGCTGGTGCCTGTGGTGTCCTGTTAGAATATTCATGTCGAAGCACCTTTGTACTATTTGCACTGACTCTTCGGAACAACTGTCCTCCAATTAAGATCGTGTCGTCTCCTGTCTTGCTCTCCGGAACATGCACCCGAACCACGTTGCTACGACTATTAGCTGCTGCCATGAATTGACCTTTTGACACGTACGACTCTGCGGCGGGCGGACCATTTCGAAGTTGCTGTCGCATAGCTCCGATCTTCTGTCGCACATCCATGTATCTCTGCTGGACGTTGCGTGGTGCAGGCTGGAAGCGGTCTAGGAAGCGCCTGGACCGTTCGTCGTGGCTCTCTGCCCCTAAGTCCTCGGCACCTGCTGGCTTATGGCTGATCTCAACGCTTGTGTCACTAGCATAGCCTTGATCTAGACCGGCTGTTGAGTCCTCGTCATCAGCCTCACTACCATTGCGAACAGACGGATCATCATCGTCGTCGTCGATCACGATTGTCTCCCGTACGATCTCCTCGAGCTCGTTATCGGTTTCTTCGTCATGCTCACCACGCCATTCAATGAGTTTCTTCAAGCATGTTGGCTCTACAAGCTGACGCGCTTCTTTCCACTCGAAGGCACGGAGCAGGCGGTCATAGTCTGTATAAGTATGACGAATGCGAGCAATGGTCGCCAACTGCACGCGACGAGGGAGCTCTATGGTGGAGTTAGTGCCTACTCTTTGGCTCCCTTCTGCCCAGGCATGCTGGAGAATCGCTTGCAGGTCTTCCTCTGGAATCCTTGGGAAGAGCTCCTTGACAGCGGCCCGAACCTGTTCATCGGTTTCCTGCTTGGCGGGCTCATCCATGATAATTCCATGTTTGGCCATGGCACGCGCCATGCGGCTTTTCTCGTTCTCATCGGCAAGCTCGGCTTCCTTGACGAAACGTCCTCGGTTCGGAATATATCCCAATTGCTGGCACGCATCTTCAACCACATCGGACCGGAAATGATAACCAATACGATGAATGTGGTGCGACACCTTTTCTGGATCATGGGCATGTTTGCTAACGGGCTTAGCCTGTGGATTCTATCAGCAACGCTCATGATGAACTGATGTGGTGGTTGAATGCTGGTGGCGTGGCCCAACGCAAGTGAGCCAATCTAGCAATACATACGTTGACAACGTTGACTGGTAGTCCTCTCTGTCTTGAGATTTCTTTGCATCGATCGGCAAGATCAGGTGTCCCGACAGGCAGAAAGGTGAAGCCCGAGGGTGCATTCGTATATGTCGTCTAGCCCAATAGTCAGTACCAGTAGCCAATTCCAGCGTGGACCACAAACATGTAGATCGAGTTTTCTCTTCTTGGCGATGATTCGACTCTGTTCGGTCTTATAAGGCTTGTCTCGCCTTTTCTGGATTGTGCGAGCAGCGCTGGCAGGCCGAACGCTGGAAGCACGCGAAGTGCCCGCTCGAGAAGCCGTCATGTTGCAATAGGCGAACAAGAAGAAGATTAGTAGAATAAATGGAAAACGGCCGTAACCCTCCCAAACGCCACGCTCCTGGTACGCTGACTGAAAAGCTCAGTTGAGCAAGTGGCGACGCGCTTCGCAAAGGAAGCCGAGTCCTGTGGGACGGACTGTGGTATAGTATTCGTACAAGCGTGTCCAAAGGCAGATTTTCGAGTCCGCACGGCGCGCAAAGAAATTCGTTTCCTGGACAGGCACAAAACTGCGACGGGACAGGTATTACTCTTCGCTATGCGAAGCTCAGCAGTGTCTACACCGGCCCATGGTGGGCAGCAAAGGCAGATCTAATCACGATCATGACACCTGCGAAACAGGCGCCATGTTTGGAATTATGCTGTCGATGCGCAGGAGTGTTGTTGTTGCAGTGGTGAAGTAGTGATGATGGAAAGCGCAAGAGAAAGGGAGAGATTTTAAAGGGCCAGCGAAAAGGTGAGGCTTGCACCCGAGCGCCCAAACCCAAGCGGCAAGAGCGCGGCACTACCCGAGGCAGACCTTCCCAGGATGTCACACCACAGCACCACCACTCACTCGACCGCCGACCTTACCTGCAAGAGCCTCACATAACACCACGACCATGTCTCTGCTACGGTCAAGAATCCTCACAGCGCCTCGAGCGCGCCTGCAGATCATCCCCAATCTCTCCGCCCGCGCGCAGCAACAAAGGCCACTCTCCTCAACGGCCATCCGGAGCGCCGGCGACCACGCACACGAAGACCACTACGATCCACCTGGAGGTTGGCTGTTCGGTGTGAAGCCAGGCGAGAAGTACGAGAACGAGGGCTGGGAGAACATCTGGTTCTATGGCTTCTTCGGAAGCATGCTTTTCGGTGTCGTTGGATACTGCTATAAGCCAGACACAAGGTATGTGGAGGCGTAATTGGCTGCTGGACCGGCACTGACTTTCCCACAGTATACAGACATGGGCACTTGAGGAAGCGCGGAGACGACTGGAAGCTGAGGGCATTTTAGAGGATCCGGACAAGAAGAGATAGGCTGTGAGGACTGGTGTTGCAATGTGGTTTTTATGAGGCAAGAAGATGGACTTTGTCTTCACGGAATTCGGCGTACTGTACATACCCAGCCGAGAGGTATAGAGGGCAGCAGCAGGTCTGTGGCATCACAAGCGGCTGCTCGAATTGCTTAGAGACTTGACGACACATCTTGCCACTTCGCGGTAGGATGCTTGTGTGAACGAGCCGCTTCCATTTACAGCTGTTGACGATAGTGCTTTCGAGCTGCATCGCCTAGCGATCTGCTCATCGTCTCAGGAAGCTGGGCTTACTTCGATCATAGATCTCATCGCACATCGAAGCAAACATCGCAGCAAGATTAATATGTTAATCTCGGGAAGCTAAACTCTCACAGCAGACGCATTCACAGTGACACACCCTCGCAAGATGTGTATGCTATTGATAGCTTACCACCAGCCTTGCAATCATCAGAATCAATCTTTTGTACGTTGCTTCATTGCTCAAGCGCACAATCTGGAGAGCTGCGATCCCAGCCAAACACGAATCTGGTCTTATACAGAGCTTTTTCGCTGTCCTGCATGCCGCGATGCTGATATGAAGGAGGCTGCACTACTCGCGGGACGGGGAAAAGCAGCTTGATGCGCATTCTCTACAACATGCATGCGAATAAGTTAGGCTCCCCGACACGTCGTCCTCTCAGCAGTACAACTCACAAAAGCTACCAGACCTTGGAATCTGTCTGAAAGCAGCAACCTAAAAGCAAAGAAGCGAGTTACCAGCGCATCTTCGCGACCGCAAAGCAAGTAGCAGGAATCATAATGTCATACCCATGCCATCATGTACTCTCTATCCTTCCACTTGTTTAACACCCTCATCATCCGTAACCAGCGTAGCAGCATTAAAATCATCCGAAGTCGGCAACTCAACATGCACATTCGAAGCAACAGCCATCTTCATCTCAACCTCTTTGGCCCTAACCTCCAAAACATGACCACCTTTACTCCTATCCTCACTAATAAAATGCAAATGCTCACCCGCAACACCAAAACCCTGCCAATTCTTAGGAGTCCTGAAACCAATAATCGTACCCCGAATATTCTCATACTCTTCCACAGATTGCTTCTTTCCGAGTTCGGAAAGAGGTTGACCTTTATACCTAAAAATCACCCACAACATCAGCAACTATACCCACCAATGATTTTATTTGGCAATACTCACTCCTGCCCCCTAACAGTCCTACACTTCAAATACCCAAAAACCCCATCAATTCTATAAGTCATAAAAAGATTCTTCGCATGGCTTTCAAATCCATCCAAAACCTCATCCACCGCATTCTTATCCTTCAATTCCACAGTCTTCGTCTGCTGAGCCACAAACTTCGTACTGACAGCAAAAGGAATTTGATCTTTATCGTCTGCTTCTCTGGTCTTGCCTCCGGGTAACAATTGCCAGATTTTGCCGTCTAACATTAACAATTCTCCATTCATTCTTGCAAAGGTTCCTAATCCTTGATTGCCTTTGGAAGCAAGTTGGGAAGCTGAGATTCCGGTATCGCAGACTCCGTCCATTAAGGCGTTCAGGAGAGAAAATTGGTAGATGTGGTTGTCTTCCATTGTTGTCGTTGGGCTGTTTGATGACCGGGGTGAGGATTTCTTGGTGTGTTATCCTGGCAATGGCCTGAAGTAACGGCAGATATTGTTGATCGGTAGAAAACGAAAAGGCACTGTGCTCTTCATGATTCTGATTTGTGCAGCGGATTTTGCGGATAGAGGTAGGAACATTGAGCAGTCGGACCATTGAGACGTCATCGTGCCAAGAGCTACCTGGTGGTATACCAGCTACCGTGTGTGAAACGCAGCGTGTCAGGCCGACGTGAAGCTGAGGTGATTGATGTCAAAAGAACAACCTTGTGATATAGCAGTCCTATAGTCAACGCGAAAAGCTAGCTAGAAACCGAGTACACAAGGTAACAATGTAAATCCTCTCTTCCACCTTCGTGTGCCATCCAGGTCCAAAACTTGGCTCATACGTCCATTCTGAACGGTACATGTACAATCTGTGTCTTCTCACAAATAACTTTTGCCTTTGTTCGACATAATAATATGTCTCACCACAGGCTTCTGGCATGCTTCTCAAAACATGACATCTTCAACCATACAATCTTCCTCCATATCCTCTTGCTCTTGGCCATACAGCAGCTTTTCCTGCTGTCAAGAGCGCCGATTGCGGGCGCTGCTTGGTAAACGATAGTATCCGGTCAGTGGCTCGAACAGAGCTGGCGAGGTCGAGGGTCGAAATCAAGCTTTCGCATGATTCGGCCTTGCTGTGTACCCGTGGTTATGTGTGCTGGGGCGGGCACTTGTTCATTCTAAAATCGTGGCGGATGGAAGGGTCGTCGCTCGGAGAATCGTGAGAAATTCAAGCGAGCGTGATCACAACGCATATGGGTTCAATGATCTGATCGTGAGGCACCTGTTGCGATAATTAGTCTCGGTCAAGAATAAGCTCTGAAGATGTCGCTTACGGTGGGCTCTTGGTCAGGTCAGTCTTCAACAATACAGGCACTCTGGTCATCTCCTTGACGTCTTGAATGTAGTCGCCGTTCTCTTCCCGTAGCTTGAATAGTCCAAGGTACTTATCCTTGTTGCTCAGCTTAGCCTCTGGGGCATTGCTGTTGTTCAGGACGCGGGAATCGGACTTGGATCTCTGAGGAGCAAGGCCGTTTCTGGTTGGTGATGGAGGTCCACTTTGAGTCGCACGGTCGCCATTGAGGGCAACGCCAGCAGCATTATCAGTCGCCTCCGAAGCATTATCGTCATCATCGTCAAACAATGCATCAACATCGTTGGCGTCGATGGAGCCAGTGTTCATTGCCTTGCGCTCTGCTTCCTCGGCAAGCTTCTGCTTGGCGACAGCCTCACGAGCCACACTGCTATGGGTCGGACGATGACCCTTAGCCTGTGGACGCTCATCCTCGGGAACGAATGCTGAAGATGGAACACCCTTCTCCCAGTAAAGCTCAAGAAGTCGCGTGTTCTTGTCAAACTCTGCCTTCTTCAATGGGAGCTGATCGCAGTGCACACGCTTCTCGAAGCCGTACTCTGGGATGAATACGTCAAATGCCGATTCGTAGACACAAACGACGATGCCGACAGAGATCAGATCGCCGCCTTGTTCTTCGCTGATGCGATTCATTCTGCGACAAGCCTCAATGTGGACACTCTGCTGTTGTGCGCTGTGTGCGGAATCCTTCTTGACGTTGCAGGCCTCAGCGGTCTTGTGGAGGTTCTCAACATCGTCATTGAACTCGATGGCGCCCTCTGAGAGTACAGCCTCCAGCTGACGATGCACAACAATGTCTGCATAACGACGAGAGGGATTTGTGAAGTGCGTGTACACCGGCAGGTTTAATGCAAAGTGTGCCAGATCCTGTGGGTTGTCGGCGCGTGCTGGAACCTGGTACTTGGCCCGGTTGAAGCACTTGAAGACCAGAGTCTCCATTCCAGTGCGGATGTCGGCATCCTCAACGTGGAACAGGCTGTTGTGCAGTGCAGAAGAGCTTGACGTGTCAATCTCGTAGCCGATGTTCGACATGCGCTGAGCGAAGGTCTGCAGACGGCGCGGCTTGGGTGGAGCGATAGTTCGCAGCAGAGTGCGGTCGCCAAGGGTGTCGTGAACCTTCTTGGCTACAACAGCATTTGTCTTGTGGCTGAGCTCCTCAATCATCTCGTGTGATGGGCTAGAGTTGAAAATGTTCTCTTCTACGGGAACGTTTTCATCGTCCAAGGAGTACAAGAGACGGAGCGATGGAACTTGAGCCTCGTCGGTGCCATAGCGGGCCTTGCGCAACTTCTGAGTGATGGAGTGCAGCAGAAGAATCTGCTTCGAGCGCTCTTCTCCGAGCGGCGAGACGGTCTGGCCATTGATAACGGCGTCGACATCCTCATACGCAAGCTTGCCAGAACTCTTGATGATCGACTTGCCGACCCAAGTGTCGTCGTCAATCACGCGGCCAGTAGCAGCGTCAACCTTGAAGACCACGGAGACGGTGTAGCGCTCCTCTCCTGGAACGAGGCAGCAGATCTCTTGAGAGAGTCTCGGTGGAAGCATATCCACAGTCCTATTCATCAGATATACTCCAGTGCCTCGCTTCTTGGCCTCGCGGTCGACAAGAGAGTTAGCCTTGATGAAGTGAGCCACGTCAGTGACGTGAATGCCGACTTCAACTAGCCCATTGTCAAGCTCTTTAAAGTGAATGGCATCGTCGAGCTCCTTGCTGCCATTGGGGTCGATTGTGAACGTCGTCTCGTTGCGGAAGTCGCGGCGACCTTCGAGGGCGGCTTCACCGTCGTTGGCGACTGACCAGTCTTCGTGGCCAACGTTCTTGAGGACGGCATCGGAGAAGTCGTCGGGACCAAAGTTGTTGTCACGAAGCAGAGCTTCAGTCTCCACCTTCAGCTCTCCAGCTTGTCCAAGCTGCTCGACGAGTGTACCGAACGGATGCAAACTGGTGATTGGCCATCGCTTGATGCATGCAACAAAGATCTGATCAGCATACTTCTGGTGGTTGTCGACAAAGTCCTTTGGTGCTTGTTCCGTTGGAATAGCAATCAACGGCACACGCTTATCAGTCGGCTTGAACCAGACAATCTTCGGGCGGTCTTGCTGACGCTCTGGCTGGCGACCGGAGTTACCCTCACGAGCCTGGCGTTCGGCTTCCTGCTTTTCCTTCGTAGCTTGGCTGCTTGGACGGAGCAGACCGAGAGTACCAGAGAACATTTGACCGGCAACACGCTCGATCACGGCAACAATGTGACCCGCATAAAGTGGCTTCTGCTCATCATTGATTTCGTCTTCCTCCACCAAGAGCAGGCTCTGCCCTTCAACTTCAACATCGTCGTTCTTCTTCTGCGTTGGGCGCTGTTTCAAGCTACCACGTCTGCGAAGACCGCCATCAGCAGCGCTCTCAGGCTGAGTAGTCGCATCATTGACGGCAGTGACGCTGCCACTACGTTGGTCAGTGACGTCCTTGCGCTTCTTCTTTTCTTCCTTCTCGCGCTTCTGACCCCACACTTCGTCAACATCGAGGAGCTCGACAGCCACGTAATCTCCTTCCAGAGCACGGTTGCGGTCTTTGCTGCCGCAAATGAAGATGTCAGCATCGAGATCGAGCGTGGTAACGTAGGCATCGCTGCGGTTCTTCTTGTTGACACGGAGGGTACCCGCGACAAGTTGACCATCGGCAAGCAATGCTGGAAGAGTGGCCTGTGGAAGATATGGCGTGAACAGAGTTTTGCGCTGTTGTTGCTGTTGACCAGGACCCATTTGTGGTGCATTGTGCTGACCAGTGAGTTGCGCGAGGCTAGGGTTGATACCCGCCTGCTGGTATGCTTGCAGCTGCGCAAGCTGCAAAGCATTGAGCTGCTGACCACCGAAAAGGTTTGGTTGCTGGACCAGAACTTGTCCTTGAGGAAGCTGCACAAGCTGCGGCTGTCCATATTGCTGGAAGTTCTGGATAGAGCTGATCGATTGATTGTTGACAGACTGACGCTGTCGGTGACCAGGCTGGAATGGCTGGGCAGTAGCCTGCTGGTTCATCTGGAAATTACCCATGTTGCTACCTTGGGAGTCCTGATTGTTATTGGGATTTCGCCAGTTACCCTCAAAGTTGCGAGAACCAGTACGACCATGCCCTTGGCTGTTGCGACGTCCTAATTCTGAAGTGTTTCCACCCTCAGAGGCTTGTGGTGGTGGGAACTGGAAGCCCTGTGGTCCTCCACGGCTGCTCTGAGCCATGCCACGGCCTCCAACAGCCATACTCTGGCTTCGTCCGTGACCACGGCCGCCTGCCATGCCACCACGAGTGGCGCTAGAAGGTGTCTGAGTTGTTTCGCCATTTCCTGGGCTATCAGATCGATCTTTCGCTGAAGGTGAAGAACCGCTAGCGCCTGGCAGTGGGAACTGAAAGCCACTAGTCTTTCGTTTCGCCTCAGCCAGCTCGGCGGCCTTCTTGGCTTCAGGGAGAGCAAGCGAATGTCTGCGAGCGTGACCTCCACCTGCAGCACCACCTCCTCTTCCACGTGTTGGGGCGCTGTTCTCGTTTCGGCCCTGTCCAAAATTGCCAAAGTCTGCAAAGCCAGATCCGGAGGCACCGGCTGAAGGAGCCGGTGGCGGACCCATACCCATGTTGGGCATTGCAGATTGATTTCTTCGATGACCAGTAGGCTGCGCCATTCCACCCGTCATAGGGATTCCAAGATGTTGCTGCTGTTGTGGGAATTGAAATGCACCCGGATTGGGCGAGACATTGAGGTTCTGCATCTGGCCCTGCAGTTGCTGGAACTGATTAGGCAGCTGTTGCTGCTGCGGGATCATGCCCATGTTTACATATTGCTGATGTGTAGCGGCGATCTGCTGTTGCTGTTGCTGAAGCATCTCGATCTGTTGGGCAAGAGCCAATTGCTCCACTATCAGGAGCTGTCAGCAGGGGTTGTCGCACAAAGGCGGTGGCAGCACGAGCACAATGGCAATGCCACGTGAAGCTTGGAGGTGTCTACTCACTCATCAATGGAGTCATCTCTGATGGGCTGCGACGATGGGCGATGTGCAGGCGGCGGCCAGCGGGCCCCTGCGGACCTTGTTGGCCCTGCTGCTGCTGATCCATGGCGACCCGGGAGCTCCGAATGTGCTATGGTATAGTACAAGTGTCGATTGTGTATCGTGATGCTCACTGTCGAGCCAATGCTAGCGGCGAGCTATACAACGGCCGAGTCAGGATGCGTTGGTAGTCTTGATACTGAAGTGACGTATGCTCAAGCAGGCTCAAGCCAAATTGTTGCTTGTGCGAGAAGCAAGCTATGGAGGGAGTATGTCTTGGTGTATGCAAGCGTGCAGAGTCTGCTGACTAGAGCGGTGGCGATGCGTGCGTTGGTTGATGTTGCGTGGTTCTGCGGTGGTGTATGCGAGGTGCGTGAGATGGTAAAGATCGAGGCCTGGCCTGGCAGGAGACGGCCAGCAAGCAGGTAGCTCTGGCGTGCGTGCGCGTGGGAGGCGCGGGGAACGAGACGAAGCTGCCTCAATGCGAGCGACGGCCAACTAATAGGGACAGTGAGAGCGTTGAAATGGGGTAACAAGAGGGAAGGAGGGAGAGAGAGTATGGGAGGAAGAGTGTTGGTGGTGAGAGAAAGAGAGTAGGAGCCTCGCAGCACAAGTGAGCACGCAGCGATGATGGGCAGGCCAGCAAGCCAAGGGTGGAGTCGAGCAGCACGGCACAGATCTCTGGGCCGCGAACTCAAAGGGGACTGCACACTGCACACTACGCAACCGGACAAGCACACAATACTACGCTCCGCCCTCGCGACGACATCAAAGCCGGCGAGCGTCCATTGGTCGGGGCTGTCTACATTTGCATACATCTTATCATCGCTACCAGTCTGAACATGTTCTCGTCCGTGACCACCGCTGCCTCCAAAGAGTCCGCACAGCAATTACTGCTCGCAGGCTCAGGGGCTACAGCGGCACACCAACAGCTGGCCTGCCCTCCGACAGCGTAGCCTGGTAGACACGCTCGTAGCCGTAGCCGTAGCAATGCAGAGCTATTTTGATCCACCCATGGTCCGGCCTCAGGCTGTTCGAGCAGTCTGTACATGTGACGTTGCTTCTACCGACTTGCCCAGACATGATGATGCTGCTGAAACGCTGCCGTCTCCAGAAACTCGTGTTCCGACGTCAATGCGGCGATCGCAACATTTGGTGACCCCACAAACAACGGCTGGTACGTCAGGGCTTGAAATACTCCTTGAGAGGCTACCCTCTATTATATTCAATAGGGTCATGCGAGTGTAGTTTGCTGTAAGACTCGTCATCTCCAATGTCTTCACAGTGAAATGATCGAGCCATCAGTCGCAACTGTCTCCGGCCGGCAGGGCATTTCGCACGCGCGGACAAGCTGCAGGTTGCCGAAGCGGGCCGCAGTACGCTAGTCGCTGTTGCTGGATCTGCTTCGCGTCTAACAAACGCGAGAAGTAAGTTGCTTCGAAAAAGCACTCCGATCCTGTCCCTAGCACCAAGCAGCGCACTTCTTACAGAATATCGCCAGCAAGCAGTACTGCTGCTGAACTACAAACACAGATAATCGGAGCCGACACACTTTCAACAAATTTTCTGCTGGCATTTGTCTCGGCAAAATCAATGGAATTGTGCATAGAAAATCACACACCCGCGACACGATGAGCTCCCCCGGCGCTCGGTCGAGTCCGTCACGGAGACGCGCAAATGGCTATCATCGGCACAGTCAAAATGAAGCACAATCTGCGCAATTAATCGAAGAATTATCGCAACTCCTGCTCGACGATGATCGCAGCTTCAGGCGAAGGTTAGACGAAGAAGCGCAAGCACAGCAAAAGCGACACGTTGAGGCGCTCGAGAGAGCTCTTGCTCACCACGATGCTATTCGGCGATCTGCAGAGCATACCTACGAGGCTATACAACTCCAACAGGAGCGAGAGCGATTAGCTCGCGAGGCTGAGGAGCGTCGTAGGGTGGAAGAGCAACGCCGGAGGCTCGAACAAGAGAGGGAAGCTCAGAGACGGCGGGAAGAGGAGCAACGCAGAAGGGCAGAAGAAGAAGAGAGGCAGCGCCGAGAGCAGGCCGAACGAGAACGTCAAGCTGCTGCTGAGCGTGAGGCTGCCCGAAAGCAACAGGAAGAGGCAGCTAGAGCCCGTGAGCAACAGGCCGCACAGGAAAAAGCAGCGCGCGAGAAGGAGCAGTCCGAAAAGAAGGCCAGAGAAGACGCTGCGGCAGCCCAAGCTCAGCAGCAGAAGCAATCGCAAGCTGCGTCGCAAGCTACAGGTCCACATTCAGGTGGTCCGCTGGATATCAGCATTGGTCCAGCCGCCGTTTCAACGTTGTCTAACGCCGCTCCGAAAGCGCTGGTCAGCACGATAGACGATCGTATGCGGATCCATGAGGCATATTTGAGAATTCATCGACGACTCAAAGCGCTGCGGCAGGAAGTGGATGGCCTCAGAAACAGCAATGGACCAGATCAGCAGAAGATGTACGCCCAGCTCCGAGAAAAGAAAGCGACTATTACAAAGACGATGGGTCAGCTTCTGAAAGGAGAGAGTGAGCAGAACAAGAGGAACAACATTGACAAGGTGTGTGCTGAATTCTGACACACGAATATGCAACCGACTGACTTGTGTGTAACAGATCAAAGTGATCAAAGAGACCTGGCAGTGGGCTCAAACATTCTTCCCGACCGAGGTCATTGACATCAACGAAGTGCGTGTGGAACCTGTGTCGCCAACACCAGTAACGAAAGGACTCGTGTACATCATCAACCACACTACGAAAGCAATAATCAAGCAGATGGGCATTGACGCTGTAGCCGACCCCAAATATGCAGATGTGATAGGAGTGGTCACAGCACAAATATTCTCTGGAACCACGCAACTCTCTGGAGGCCATGCAATGTCCGACATCTTCTTGGCGAAGTTCAACAAAGTGCATCCGGTCCTTTTCGGCAAAGTTGGTTCTGAGAAGGGTGCTGAAGCACTGAAGGGACTTGGTTGGGACACCTCACAGTTCAACAAAGACCAAGCCTTCCCACGATTCGTTGGGATGTCGCGTTGCTTCGCCGCTATCACTCTGCGCGACTTCTCTCGAGCAAAGACGCAAGTCAACCCATTTCCCAACCGTCTCTTCTGGGAGGCTGTTGCTCGAATCTTGAACACTCCAAGTCAAGATCAGATGGTCCTGCAGTATGTGACACTCCAGGGTCTGCTCGATCCAGAATACATCGGCAAATTCATTCGACACTACGGCAACATGGCCCTCGCAGTCCTTAGGGTCGCTGTGAAGGACTTTCCAGAGCGTCGACCTCAAGACAACAATACGATCCGACAGCAAGCGCAGGCTCTCTCAAGCTTCTACGACAGATACGAACTCGAGTGCAATCTCCATCTATAGAATGGGTTGGAGTCAAGCACTGGTTTAACTGCCTGTGACGGGAAGTGCTCTGCGAAGATCAGGTCCCAGCTGGAAGAAGGCGAGATTGATGAGAACCGACGACCTGGCACGGCGCCGAATCCTCTCAATCGCCCTTCACGCAGCGGCCTCGCCACCAGTGTACACAATCCACTATATGACAGCTCAGCAGCTTCAGCACCTAGGAGTTTGTACGGTGCTACGGGTACTACTACTGTATCATCTGGCAGTGTACAATTCCGCCCATCGAATGTGCCTGCTGCTCCACAGATCCGGAGCGGGTTGCAGGCAAATTGGTTCAGGTAGTGAAGCAGAAAGGGGGAAACAGATAGACAGAACATGTCTTCAAGCCGGCATGTAGTCAAAGCATGTCTGTCAGCCATAAAAGGCATCGTACATCATCGTTGTCGTCATTAGCTACCAAATCCCAACCCTTTGCAATCATCATCCTCTCGTAATGCGCCTCTAATCTCCTCCTCACCAACACCTAACCTCACCCTCCCAACCCGATCACCATGTCGATTCTCCACCCCAATTATTCCCGCCTCAGCCAACTCCCTCGCAGCAAACCCAAAAGCCAGTATCCTCGGAGCACGCTCAATTTCCTTCTTCGCAACTTTCCTCCCACGTTTCGAAGGCGTCATCAAATTCCCTGCTTCTTCTTCAAGATCTGGTTCTGGAGTTGCGTCTGGTGTGAGTAGATATGTCTCAATATCCTTTTTCTGATTCATTTTCCCCATGACTTGGGCTTCATCGACAATTTCTGCGAGTGTGGATTCTGTGATTCCTGTTCGACGAAGGCGGGCGAGTAGAGCTGCGAGGAAGACTTTGTTTGATAAGGGGAGAGATCGAAGGTGTGCTGCGAGAGGTGTTGAGGTTGCTTCGTTTATGGCGCGTTTGATGGTTGCGATTGTGACGAGACCCTTCTTCGGCTGTGTGGCAGCGGCTGCTCCTTTCTGCTGTTTTGCTGGGGTTTTGCTAGGTGTGCCGTCTGGAGCTTGGTTCTCCTTGCCAGTTGGACCTTGATCGATGATTTCCTGCTCTGCGATTTCGACTGCTCTCCGACAGATATCCAGTGCTCGTCTAGCATCACCAGAAACAGCAGCGACCTTTCGACTAGCGAATTGCACTGCGTCAGGCTCGACAACGACTTGACCTACGCCTTCTAACCGACTCTGTATGATCTTGATGAGCTGGACATGGGTGTAGCCCGGAAATGTTATTCTCGTCAGTCCAAGCCTGCTCGAGATCTTGTTCGAGAGTGTTCGCTCAGGCAAGTCCATGGTGTTTGCGACTGCGAGCACGATGAGTCGAGAATGTCGAAGCTGTGGCCAATTGAAGAAGTTGTACATGACACCCTGGTTGCGGGTGACAAGCTGGTCAAGCTCGTCCATCAGAACCACACAAGGAACTCTTCGAGGGCTGGGTGTAGTAAATTCGCGCTCCAGCAGCTCCAAAGCGTGAGATGAACTGACTCTGTCACCCTTCAGGGCTTCCCATAGTAAACTGTAGGATTGATGTGGATCTGTGACTTTCATGCCGTTGATCTCCACGAAGTAAAAGTCGTCCAATTGCTCGTCTGCCACTGCTGTCTGCAGACTAGCGACGACTTCTCTCACAGTCGCTGTCTTTCCTGTTCCAGGCGTACCGGAAATATAGATACAAGACCCGGTCCCTGCTGTGATAGCAGCTTCTAGATGCGAGTATACTGTGTCGAACTCCGTCTCTCGGCAGGGAAGGGCATGTGGAACGGCAGAAACATGCAGCTTTGACCTTGCAAGCTGATACGGCGATGATTGTGTTTGCGAGGGAGACAGCATTCTTGTGCCAAGCGGTGTGAATTCTAGCGCCCTTTTCGTGGCAATTTTGCGACCAGAAGGGGTGACCAATTTCCGAGGTGTCAGCTGTTTTGCTTTCGACGGAGTCGGTGTTGCAGAGTTGAGCTTGCGCTTCTTACGAGGCGTTTGCGGGTGGTTTTCCTCATCGTCTACAAAGTCGTCCAGGTCTCGACTCTTCGCAGGCGCTCTTCGCTTACGTGTTTTGACAGTCTGAGACTCCACCAACTTGACGACATCGTCCATGTCGTCCTTGCCGCTGTAGACTTCCTCCCAAATGAACTCTTCTGTATAGCTTGCGGTCCGTGGCTGTACACCTCTTCTGCATACAAATGTCTTGCCATATGCTTTGGAATTTCGAGGAATTTTGCCGCTCGGAAACTTCTTCTTGAAGGTCTCAGGTGAGTACACTGATGCCTTGCCATTTATAGTTGTCAAAGCATTGTTGTCGAAGTTGGATGTGATGTATAGCTCGTTGTCCAAAAAGTCCGCACGCTTCTTTTTGCTTGTGATCTCTTTCTCGGACGAGAACCACAGCATGGTTGCCTGCTTTTCGATTGTGATATCACCGTCTTCGTCCTTCTCTTCTCCCTCCAAGAACTCGTAAAGTATTGCGACCCATGCCTCGTTACTCGTCGGAGCTTTCAAAAGGACAGCATCTCCCAAAAAGCATTCGAAGCTACCCATGCGAGCGCCAATGATTGTCTTCTGCTTAGCATCGTACATCCATTCCCAGGGATGATCTTCGAGTCCAAGTTCATCGTCGGAATCCTCTCGGAGCACGCCTCCTCCAGACAAATAATGTCTTGCCTGTTCGATTTTCGATCGCTTGCTCTTTGGCGGCATCCTGGTGGTGAGTCTGTCGAATAGACAGTGGGGACCAGCGACGGAGGTTGAATGTCGGAGCCAAAGTTCTGGAGGACGCGAACGCGTAAAGTTTGGTGCGAAGTCAGGTGAAAGCGCGTCACAGTTTCATGCAAGCAATTTGGATTCAGCCGCTGGACATCCACACCTCTTCTCACTCTGCCTCTTCCATGAAAAACACCCACACGGGTCTGTAAGAGGAACGCTCTGCAGGAATCCGACCATTGAGCTAAGTGCGATTAGAGACGCTCGAGACAAGAGGACCAATGATGCCTTATGATCCCGACCTGCAGAACTCAGCCATTGCTTTGGGAGAAGTCTGGATCTCGTGAGCGCCTGGCTTTATCAGATGCCGGGAGAATGATCGTCAGAATGATCCAGGGAGATGCAGCCTAGGTTTCCCGAGCCTGCTGAGCAGGCTTCCTAATCACACAGCTTTGGTAGTATCAAGTGGAAGACGTTGGACGAAAGGTGTTTTCTTCTATGAGCATTGACACGATGTTCAAGCACGAGAAGGATCGTTTTGTGAGTGAAATGCAGCTTGCTCTTGCCGTTGCTAGGTCGACACGCAACGCACTTGCTTCGAGAAAACACGCTTAATTCTTCCACGTTCAACTTTGAAGCTCACATGCACTCCTAGGCATTTCAACCACTTGCGCTTTGCGGGCTGCGCCAGCAAATATGGCGCCCGTGGAGGACTACGAGGTTGCCAATGCTCGCACGTGGGACGACACCATTGCGGCGCCGCCAGAAGAGCCCGAACTGGACAATGGCGCTGAATGGGAGGTAGTCGGCAGCACGAAGCAGAGCAAAAAGCAGCAGAAGCAGAACAAGCGACATCAACAGCAAAAGGTGGCACCTCGCCCTTCTGTGTTTCAACAACCATCTCCAGACCGTCCACAACAGAGGAAGGGTAACCAGGCACCTCGCCCATCTGCTTTTCAACAACCGTCACCAATCCGTCTTCACAACGGAAAGGAGAATCTTCCACCACGCCCCGACTTCCGAAAGACAGGTCAGCATTCGGCTAGCAAGTGGCGCCGAGCGAGAGAGCCAGATGGCGGATACTCCAAGACCGTCGAATTGAAGCAGCGAGCACCACGGCTGATCGCAGAGGTTGACAACGACGCGCAGTCACTTTGGCGCAACCATAAGCGTCCTCTCGACAACATACGCATCCCGCCCATCCTCGCCATAGAAGATGAGACACGTCACATTCTGCAAACAGTGGCAAAGGACCTGGGGACTTTCATTCATTGCGATGCCATCGACAAGCATGCTGCGCATCTCACGTTTGGTATCTGGGGCGAAGACGCAGACGTGACGGCAACGAAGAATGCTCTTCTGTTTCGCATCGATGAGCTCATGTCGCAGAAGGGCAGAAGCGCTGGGTCTTTCGCAAAGGTGGTCTCCTTGACACCGGTCCTTCGACAGCGCTACGAGGACCGATGGGCACGAGAGATTAAGAAGAGCCGGTTCCGGCAATTTCCTCCTCAAGGCATGGCATTCACAGCGATTGGTTCATTTCACTGGCCATCGAGAGAGTACAAGCCTGAGGAAGTGCTCGGGCTCAACAATGAAGCCTTTGACGACATCCGCATGGATACATCGTGCTACATCGTCTTTGCGGCAGAGCTTTCCGTCTTCCAGGTCATGGGTGATGAGAAGAAGGTCAAACGCGCTCTTGAGCGTTTGCGCAAGTCGTGCTTTCAGCTCACTGCGCGCTCGATCAATCCAGCACGAACCTACCTTGTTCGCTGGCTGAACGGAACAAGTATTCCCACCCACGTCTACCTGGAGCCCTATCCGCTGCCTGCAGTATTGACCTCATCCGATGCCGTCGATGACACACCGAGCATGTCGCCTCGCGCCGAAGGCCTCGAGGAGAGCATGCATAAGATTGAGTTGAACCGTCATCTCAGCAAGATGAACACTGAGCGGGTGAGGGTGACACTGGGCAATGCTCTTCGCAAGATCCACTTCTATCAGGGCCACATTACACTTCGAGTACGTCTGGGTACCTTCCTCCTCTCTAGCTACCGCATGCCAGAGGGCGCTGTCGATGAGAATCCGCAGGATGTGCTCTACGAGCTCAAGGAGTATGGGGGCATGACGAAGGAATCCCAATTCTTCGGCAGAGTTACAGAAGAGTAAGCATACTTTTGCACATACTGCGGAACTCTGCTGACGTTGACTTAGGATTGGCGATGCCACATCTGAGGCAAAGGTTCATGACGTGCTTCTTCAAGCCACCGACTTGCTCATTCCGCATGGAGCCATGACCACCACCCTTCGCGACGTCAAACCAATCTTCGCGGCCACTTTCGTGTTCGACGACGCAAATGGAGCTCTACAACTTCATATGTCCTGGCACGAGTTAGAAGAGAAGAAGGCTGATGGGCCGGAGTATCTCCTTGAGCAGGCGAAGTGGACACGTCTGGATCGCGACACCAACCGTCCAACGTCGCTGCTCGATATGAGCTTGACCGATCTGCATACAGGATCTGCGTGGCAATTTGAGATCGCTGCATCACGGTCTGTCGAAGAGTACAAGGTTCTGCAGAATCTCAGAGACTTTGCAGCAAGAGTCACCATCGATCCGATTCAAGCAGTGAAGCAGTCCGCCGATAAATCGTTCGTCCGCTTTAACCCCTTCATGAAGCTACGCTCTTTTCGTCAAGAAGTGTCCTACCGATACAACATCCTGAACTCCGATTACACACTTGAGCTGAAGCGCTTCCAGGATCGCATCTTCTCAACGCAACAAACGCTTGTTGAGAAGCCAAAAGTCACCGTGTACGAGGCTCGCTGGGGCGTCAATGTGTTTAGAACTGACTGGGACACGGCTTTCAGCAAGAATGAACGTCTGCCGATCGGCGAGGTTGCTGACTGGGATGATACCTTTGAGGTAGTCTTTCCGTCGGACATCGGACCTGATGTGGAAGACAACGGAGATGGGTTCGAGCAGCTGCTGGGGAAGTTGGACAGGATTGCAGCGTTGGTGCGAGGCTCACACGCCATCGAGGAAGAAACAGACGAGACCAACTGAGATCGCAATTGACCAACATCGCCACTGGACGGCATTCATGTTGGTGTAGGGCTTGAGGCCATGGATTCCACAAGCCTCCACGAGGTATAGCCACAGAAGGAAAATTCGTTTCGCAAACAAATTTGCTCACATTTCTGCTGACAATTTGCTGACATCATTAGGACAAAGCCGAGCAAGGGCCCGATTGAAAAGACCACAAATTGACCATCTTTAGCAATACACCATTGCCAATGCCTGGTAAGCTATAACTAAACCACAACAACGGCTTCTCTTCCCTTCATGCGTCTTCTTTCCTGTTAGCTCGGCAGCGTATAAATACAGCTTTTGATCGACAGATGAAGCTCCTTTTCTCAATTTTTGTGAGCATACTGGCAATCGCAATCACAGCATACAATCAAGAAACAGTCTCAGAATACATGCGAGCAATATTTCAAAGGTCTACGACAGCTTTGAAGAACAAGAATTTGAACCTCACCAGAAATTACACAATGGCAACAACATCGAAGTTCGCGGGTCTTCCAGTGATCCCTCCTTCAGATCCAAGTCTCAATGCCGCAAACCCAAAACCTAGAGGCATTCAGAAAGTCTTTGAAGCAATCGAACAAGCCGAAGGTGCTGGCGCCACAGTCCGTCGCTCAATCGGCACACCACGACTACGGAACTTCACTCCTTTTCTCATGCTTGATCACTTCTCAGTAGGTGTGGGCGCAGGCTTCCCAGACCATCCACACAGAGGCCAAGAAACAATCACATACCTCCTCTCCGGAGCCGTCGACCACGAAGACTTCGCAGGCAACAAAGGCACAATCTGGCCCGGAGACCTACAATTCATGACCGCAGGACGAGGCATTGTACATGCGGAAATGCCACACGATAACGGAGACGGCAGTCCTAATAAAGGTCTTCAGTTATGGGTGGACCTTCCCAAAGATCTGAAATCCTGTGAACCTCGATACCGCGACTTGCGATCTTCTGAGATCCCCACAGCCAAGACCGAAGACGGCAAAGTCACCGTGAAAGTCATCTCCGGAAGATCTCAAGGCGTAGATTCCGTTCAAGAACTAGCATACACACCCGTCTGGCTCTTAGACGTAACAATCCAACCCGGCGGCAAATTCATCCAAAACCTCCCCGCAGGCTGGAATTCTTTCGCATATACACTCGAAGGAACAACGTATTGGGATACTGGAGCCACGAAACAGAAGGTTGAGAAATTTCATAATACTGTTTTTGAACAGAAAGGGGATCAGGTTCTTGCTGAGGTTCCGGAGAGTGCGACAGAGAATGCGAGGTTTATTCTTGTGGCGGGAATGCCGCTTGATCAACCAATTGTGCAGTATGGACCTTTTGTTTTGACGGATGCTAGTCAGGTTAGACAGGCGATGATGGATTATAGTACTTTTTCGAATGGGTTTGAGAGGGCGGATAATTGGGAGAGTGAGATTGGGAAGGCGATGGCGCATTGAGAGAGATATGGATATGAAAGGTTTGCAGAGAGCAGATTATGCCAGAGTGGAAGTCTTTAGCGTGGTGTTTGTGTGTATATGATACAGAGAATGATCATTTCGATGATGCAAATTCCTCCATCTCCCCTTTCCCTTTTATGGTATTGACCTCAAAGTCCTCACTTCTTCGACAGCCTCGAGTTGTTGGATTGCTGTCAGACATCCTGACAGGATGGCGCCTTGCCAGCCTTCAATCTTCGTGAACTACGCGGCGTTCCTCCATTCGTGCAGCGTAGGTGCTGCCAATATTGCGCTGTCCCGACCAGTGTCGTCCTCATCATTTCCAGAGTGCCGACAACTGATATAATCCCGATGTCAAGACGTGTCGTGCGGTCAAGATCTTGTCTCAGGACCCATTCTAGACTCTGGTGAGCATACAGATGCTAGTGCCATTCGACCAGATTGGGCAGGCTTCTTTGCAAGATTTGCTTCAGGGTAATGGCGCATTTGCAGTGCAAAGCACTACATGAAGTGTGCCTTTTGCTTGCCGCGGGCCATTGCCACTCGCTCCTGGTCTGGATGATCCAGCACTCGTGCAGTACATATTCTCTGCATCAAGGATGATGTCAGACTGCACGGCAGTGCCATTGATTCGAAGCTGATTGAACACCCTCTCGTGTCATGTGGCCTTAGAGCGGGCCTCTGTCGACTTTTTGTGTGGCAGAATGTCGAATTGCGAGATTGTTGTTGAATTGTGATCTCAAGAGCCTGTTGTTCATCTCAAGGCGTGTCAGCCGAGTCATTTGGCAGGTTCCTTGGCCTCTTGTTCTGGAGACTGTGGACGATGACCTCCGTGGGCTTTTGGCGCTCGTCTTTGGTAAAGCCCATGATTTGTCCAACTATGCCTCCGGGCTTCGGTAGTGGGCATTCTCGTTGTGGTTTTGTATCTGCCAAAGCATCCGAAGTGCCTTGGACATTTTCGACCTCATCGGCTGCATCCTGGACACATCTCTTCTTCCTCCTCCTGACAATTCTTCCATCGGGAGTCTCATAGCTATCCGCAAATTGCCTTCGATCGACCGGGCATGGCAAAAGATGTGGAAGGGCGACGACTGCGAATGAGATGGCCAAAGTTGTGGTAAAGAGCGTGCCTGTGGTCCGCGAGCGAGGGTGGAGGTAATGCATTATCGTCGTGCCAACAATGCCATCCGGAGCAGAGACTGTGGTCGATGATGGCGACGGTGCTGCTTCTTTACTCGAGTCTTTGCTGCACGCGCTGGCCAATAGGGAAAGACGCTGACCGTGCACTGATCAAGGATGACAGTGGTGCAGAAGTCGTGATTGTGACTACGACTTCTGGCTTTCGACCACAAATTCTCGTATAGTGAAGCTTGAGCTTGTTGCATCGCAAAGGAAATATCAGAACAAGATCACATGCAAAACACTTCCTCGACAGTCGCATAGCGCATACGACATCACTAATCCTCGCCATTTTCCCTCAAGTGCCGGTGTGCTGCGACTGTAATCATGGCCGAGGTAGCGGCCGCAGCGCCTGCTGCACCAATAAATGGAGCATCTGAAATACCAGCAGAAATCACAGAACGAGCAGCAGAGGCAGTGAGAAGGTCAGCAAAGAGGACGCGCGAGGTGTTTGCAGCAGACTTTGGACAACCGTCGGCACTCGAAAAGGCTCCACAACCGGCAGCAGCACCGAATGAGCCTTCACCTTTTGAGAGATCACAGAAAGCGAGTGTCGCTGCAAGGATACGAGGCGAATATGCAGATTGTAAAGCATTGCCAGCAGTTCTGGCTCAGAAGCAGGCAAGCGCACAGGCAGGTCTGGCTGCGAGGCGGAAGAAGCCAAAGACGACCGAAGACGCGAGTGATCCACAAATGGCGAAGATGATTGAAGATGCGTCAGAAACGAAGGCACAGAAACAGCAGCCGGATGGCACATCGACTGCGCTCATGAGAATGAATGGCAACACAGGCGCAAAAGCACCCCCAAACGCCAATGGACCTACACCGCAACGAAACACACCTGGTACGAGTTTGGTCAGAAGAGATACAGTACGGCAGCAGAAACCAGACTGGCACCCGCCGTGGAAGCTGTTCCGTGTCATTTCAGGTCACTTGGGTTGGGTTCGAGCTCTAGCCATGGAGCCTGGAAATCAATGGTTCGCATCTGGAGCTGGAGATCGGACTATCAAAATCTGGGACCTTGCGACAGGCACTCTGAAGCTTACACTTACTGGTCACATCTCGTCAGTGCGAGGTCTGGCTGTGAGTCCTCGACATCCGTATCTCTTCAGCTGTGGTGAGGATAAGATGGTGAAGTGCTGGGATCTCGAGACGAACAAAGTCATTCGTCACTATCACGGTCACTTGTCTGGTGTCTACACACTGAGCTTACATCCTACGCTTGACGTACTCTGTACTGGAGGTAGAGACGGTGTGGTGAGAGTGTGGGACATGCGAACGCGATCGAACATTCACGTGCTCAGCGGACACAAGCAAACGGTATCAAGTATTGTCACCCAAGCAACAGATCCGCAGGTCATCTCTGGAAGTTTGGACAGCACGATTCGAATGTACGATCTGGCAGCTGGAAAGACGATGGGTACCCTTACCCACCACAAGAAGGGCGTCCGATCACTGGTCACACATCCAACAGAATTCACGTTTGCCTCAGCATCACCTGGTCAAATCAAGCAGTGGCTCTGCCCGAAAGGTGACTTCATGATGAACTTCGAAGGCCACAACAGCGTCATCAACTCTCTTGCTGTCAACGAAGACAATGTACTCTTCAGTGGAGGTGACAATGGAAGCGTTGCATTCTGGGACTGGAAGACTGGTCACCGCTTCCAGTACGAGGACAGCATCGCTCAACCAGGATCTCTGGATGCGGAAGCTGGAATCATGACTAGCACATTTGACCATACAGGACTGCGGTTGATCACTGGCGAGGCAGATAAGACTATCAAGGTCTGGAAGCAGGATGAAACTGCGACAGAGGAGACTCATCCTCTGGACTGGAGGCCTACACTAGGCAGGCAGAAGTTTTAGGTTTAGCAGGAGCAGGGATCTCCTTCAGCGTCTAGATACCCGACTTCATGCAATTGCCCTGCAGATCACATGCATCTGCCATGCCGAACCTTCAAAATCTCTTATTGCATCGTCAAAGGCTCCAAGGTAGTTCACACTTCCAGCTCTCAGCCTTGTTCACGTCTCCCTGGCCATCATACTTGGCGTGCTGTGGGTATGGACACAACGGCCTCTGTCTCAGCACAGAATCCTGAAGCGTATCGTTCTTCCATTTCGTAGCCACAATCTGGTTCGGCGCCGTTCCATTCTCGGTCCATCGCATCAACGCCAACAGCGCATCATGTTCCGGATCACTGAATCCCGGAACACTATGCAGAGACGTCGAAAGGTCACCTGCCTGATTGCCACCTGCGAAGTACCTGAAGCAGAAGTCAGTCAACCAAACAAACCCTAGGACTAGAAAATTAGAAACGTACCAAGGCGCCCCAACCTCATCCGGCGTCCCACCACAATGCTGCATCCCCGGAACTTCAAAATATCTATACCACTCCCCCAAATCCTCCTTCCCCGTCACCCTCAGTACCTGTCTATAGAACACCTCACTAGATCCAGTAGGTATATACCCATCCGCAAGTCCATGATAATGCAGAATCTTGCCTCCTTTCGCTTTGTACTCGTTATAAGCACCAAAAGCTGTGGCTGAAGCATTTCCCGGTTGTACTTTATCCGCGAGTTCCACGATTGAATAATTGAAGGAGTAGATATTCCAAGATGGGTCGTTTAACAGGAAGTATTGAATATATTGTGATCCGAGATGATTTGGTGATTCGTCGCCAAGGAGGACGGACCATTGAGATTCACTGCTCAAAGAAAGGTGAGGGAAGACTGATGTTTGGTTTGTTTCGATGTAGTCGTTTTGGAGGTGGTAGAGGGTGTCGAGTTGGGGGTTTGTGAGGCACGCGGAAGTGTTGGTTGCGTTGTTGCTGCAGAGAAGTGCTTCAGGGTAGAAATCGCAGCCGTAGGGGTTTGAGACGATGTTGTCGACCACTCCGTCTTGTGGATCGCATTGTTTTAGGACTTCTGCTTCGATGATAGGGAAGAGGGATTCGGGAATGTGGTGGGCTTCGGTTCTAGGAAGGTTGTAGAGTGCTACTTTTAGTGTCCAGGTTTGGAGATGACTTGTCCACCATGCTGGTGCGCCTGCGAGGACACCGTCGAAATCTTCTGGGTAGAGTTGGATGTCGCGTAGGCCTTGTCGTCCTCCTGTTGAGCAACCGGAGTAGTAGTTGTAGGTGCTTGCTGAACCGTAGTATGCTGCGCTGATTGTCTTTGACGTAACGATTGATTCGTGCATGGCTCGATATCCCCAATCGATCTTGGATTCTGGGGCGTTTAGGGACCAAGTCAAGTCGCTCGCAGTGCTGCTATGCCCAGTATCTGTCGACATTGCGGCAAAGCCGTAGCCAACTCCAGCGCCCATGTCTAGCCAATTGATGCCTCCTGCAAACCCGCCATTGCCAACGGCTAGAAATCTCTGGTTCCAGTCGTTGGGCAGGAATAGACCAAAATTGAAGGATGAAGTCGAGCTTGATGTTACGCAGACTTCGATCGCGCAGAGAGCTCGTAGTCCAGTAGGAGAGACTGGATAGGCGATGTTTGCTGGCGAAACATTGTAGGTACCATTCTCTGGCACCCAGTTGGCAGACTTGATGGTTGCGTTGGATGGGAGGAAATCTTGTATAGCTTGGCTGGAACAGTCAAAAGCATGAACCACCGACGCTGCAAGAAGCAGCACCTCCAGATGCATCTTGCCCATTCTTCCTGTCTCTGTCTACTGCGTCGTCAAGGCCCGCCTTACTTTATCTCATCAAAAGTGCGGCCGCCCGCGTGCGGAAATGCTCGAGCGGATAAAATACGAGGGAGTCGTACTCTCCGTCGAAAATATCGATCACAACGGAACTTCAAGACGGCAAGTTTTTCATGGCACCACGACATATTTCATATCATTCTCCACTACCTTGATCAAAATGCCGTGGCGGCCACACGACTGCTCGCTAACGTCGATCATGTTCCCCGCGTGGGCCCGCGTCTCCATCCATTATCTGCCATGTCCGTTGCCGAAGTGGTCTTTTGGCAGACGTTACACCGACAAGCCGAGTCCCGTAAGCCACGAATTCTTTTGAACATACTCCGGAGTACTCGTTCGAAAGCGGTCGATTTTGATTGACAGCGCTCGTTCGCTCTCATGGGATCCATGCCTTTGGCATAGTATATCTGGCCTGGCGCCACACTAGACCGAATGGCCGGGAATTAAGTGTTCGACAGCATGCATGATGCAAGGCGAATCCCTTGGTACTGCATCTTGTGTGACTGAAGAAGCTGTGCCAGTTCTCAAGATCTTGCTTCGTAGATCACAGCTGCCATCATCTGTGGCCATTGTACACAGTATCGTTGATCCTGCAACCTGCAGGTGATCATTCGTCTATAGGTCGTGACCGTAGACGGATCTTCATAGCAGAGAGCAATGGTCACTGCCGACAATCGCTTCGTGCTTCTCGCATTGGCTCGAGAGCTGGATTGACATCAAAATGCAAGATCAAAGTTTTGCCTTGATTGGTCGTTCTTCGTTCATGTAGCTGCCGTCCTCTTGAACAGCAATACAGACCACGACGGCAATGTCATCAGGTTTGCCGCCTTCCCATCCCTCTTGAGGATAATGTTGCTTGACTTCCTTTGCAAAAGGTCCGTCACGTCTTCGATCCAATCCCGCAATTTTGGCTTCTCGCATAACAGCCGCTGCTATTTGGCCGGGGAGAAAAGACTCTTGAATGCTTCCCTCAATTGTACGTGGCATTGAACGAATGAGCGTGCTGTTGACCTTGGTCTCAGCTCCAGGAGCATCGCGAGATTGTGACCAGTAGCCGCCTTCCTCCATGATCCGTTGTACGATTTGTAGAGCATCTTGTGCCGATAAATTGTCCCAAACGCCATCTGTGGCAAAGAGCACAATGTCCCCATGCTTCAGTTGGTGATGAGAGACATCGGCATCCTCAGGAGTTTCGCTGAAGTACGTGGCGCCGCCGAAAATGGCATATTGAGCTTGCATCTTTGGTGGGACCTTTGACATCTGGTAGGGTGTATTGAAAGCGTGAGTCTGGCTTACTGATCGATGAGCTACTTTTCCGGGACCGAAGACCAGATAACCAGAGTCTCCAAGGCTGGGTAAAGGTCAATAAGCATTCTTGATGAAACTCAGGGGACACCTACTTCGCCGTCTCAACATTTCCTGTCTTGTCAGCAACGCCGAGACTGGCGGTGCAACCGCCAGCTGCGATGCGTGGATTTGCCATCACCGCATCGTAGGCTTTCTGTAGCAGTGGCTGAGCTTTACAAGGTGCACCACCTTCAATGTCTTCATGGATGTTTGCAGTTCCAGCCATTAGGCCACATAAGGCCTGGCTGTACTCAGACGGGTCTACACCTTGATCCTGCCATCCGCCCACTCCATCTGCCACCCCAAAAGCTACGTGGTGCTGGCTACCACCAATGGTAGTGGCGAAGAAGGCATCTTCTCCAGAATCTTTCTTCGTTGACCTCAAATAGGGTGGAGAGGGGTTCTCGTGGGTGGAGGCATAGTTCCAATAATCTTGTCCTGGCTTTGGAGGCCTGGGAGGTGCACGCTTGGGCGAGGAAGCTGCAGCGATGCGATATGTGAAAGAGCCAGCATCTGGCGTATTTGAGGACGTCGAGTACAGCTGCGATCGTGACAGGGGCATAGACTGCTTGGACAAGCGGCGGGAGGCTTTAGAAGTCAGACTTATGGTGCTCCGCTTGACGAGCAGAGGGAGGCAGGCTGACATAGCTCGAGGGAGAGGATGTAGGCGACGACGACTCCAGTCAACAGCATGATTAGAACATTTTATATCGCAAGAGATGTGTTTCAGAACAAGTTGAAGACAACAAGAAATCTAATGGCGCTGTTATCAGAAGATGGACTGAGCTCGGGTCGGAGGAGGATTTGGGAGCTCACGACTCGAGAAGCTTTTGTGAGGCTCAAATTCTAAATCTTTTGACAACCACCACATGCAACCTCACTCGAAACATTATCTGAGGCAGTCTCCCAGAATTGGCTGAGGCGAACTAGCCAACATGTCGATACATCCGTCGCGACAGGCATACGTGGAAGAAGAGGTAAGCTGCATCTCCAGCAAAGTCCCATCGAAAGTCTCGCGGCGATATTCACATGCATTGCCAGAACGAGCGTCGCGGACGACACCACCACATACGCGGGAACGATTGACTGATGGCAGCACGCAGGAGACAACGCTCGATCTCGCGAGTCTCCCAACCGATACCAACTACCAGATCCGCGATCCGAATACTGGCCAGTCGCAACATGCATCGACCGTGCTAGGTGAATTCGCACGGAAACGCAGAGCAAATGCATTAGCAGTACCCACCGACGATGCTCGCGTACGGCAGGAGCTTCGATCACGAGGCGAGCCCATTACACTGTTCGGCGAGCGCAAAGAAGATCGCCGCGATCGCTTACGAGAATTGCTGTTAGGTGAGCAGGAAGGCGGCGCAGACGAAGATGAATCTATGGCAGATGCCGACGAGGATGGCGAGGGCGATGAAGAAGGAGAGTTCTATATCGAAGGAAGTCAGGCTCTTCTCGCCGCCAGACGAGACATTGCAAAGTATTCGCTGCCCAGAGCTACGAAACGACTCGGATATCAGAAGCAGGAAAGCAAGATTCCGGTCCAGTCGCATGTGAAACACCGCAAAGCAATCAAAGAGAAGCTGGGAGGCGTCGAGCTGTTCGGCAGTCAGATTGCAAGTGAGAGGCCTGTCAGTATTGTTCGCTTTGCACCAAATGGCGAGGTGGTGGCATCTGGTGATTGGGGAGGCAGTGTGAAACTGCTCGACGTGCCTAACCTAGAAACTAAGATGGTACTACGCGGGCACACGGGAATGGTTGGAGGCATCTCGTGGTTCCCAGGTGCGACATTGCCTGGCTCTACAGTCTCTCCTGGTAGTCTGAATCTCGCCACTTCCGCCGCCGACAACGAAATTCATCTATGGTCGCTCTCGCAGGACACTCCAATATCAACGCTAAGCGGTCACAGCGCCCGAATTTGTCGAATCGATTTTCATCCTTCAGGCAATTACCTCGCAAGCGCCAGCTACGACACAACATGGCGATTGTGGGATGTAGCGACCACTACAGAGCTCTTGCTTCAGGAAGGTCATAGCAAAGAAGTCTACACGGTCGCGTTCAACGAGGACGGCAGTCTTGTCGCTTCAGCTGGTCTCGATTCCATTGGCCGTATCTGGGACATGCGGACTGGCCGAACTGCCATGATTCTCGAAGGTCACGTCGGACCCATTCACGCCATGGACTGGAGTTGCGATGGGTATCGAGTAATGACCGGTAGTGCCGATGGCTTTGCAAAGTGCTGGGACATGCGCGCTGTTCGCGAGACTGCAAGTATTGGCGCTCATGTTGGAGGAGTATCTGACTTGAGATGGTACAAAGGTACTGATGGCCCGCTCTCTGGCCACCAGTTGCAAGCAGATACGACTATGACCAACGGAGACAGTAACGACGACAGTCCATCACAGCTGCAGCCCAAGAAAGCCGGCACATTCTTGGTCAGTAGTGGTTTTGACAAGGCTGTGAACATTTTCTCGGCGGACGACTGGGCGCTGTGCAAGTCTTTGACAGGCCACGATGGTACTGTGCTCTCAGTCGACGTCACAACAGATGCAAAATTCATAGCTTCCTGCGGTCGCGATCGCACCGTAAAGCTTTGGGCAAGAGACGATATGGAGGGTATTTGAATGGAAAGTTGTAAAGCTGAGCAGGATGGTGAGTCATTCGCGATGCCGCCTCGGAGTCGCACATGCTTCGCCACTTGAGAGGCAGATCTACCATGAACACCTCTGATGAGCTTTAGCCGAGAGGCCATTAATGCTCTGCGCTCTGGTCTGTGACGTGAATTAAAGCTCCTCGCCATCTACATGATGACTATCAGCGGGCTTGGTGCACTGCCAGTATACGTGGCTACCACATCACGTTCGGTACATCGACCAAACGACGAGAGTATCGCAGAACGAGTAACGACTGCATGTCCCTGCCTTGAATGGCCCGATTCTTTGATCGCCTATCTGCAAGACTACCGTTCAGCCCTGCGCATAGCTGAGCTGAGGCGGAATTGCCAATCGGCTCGTGCTCCCGACTAATCAGTCGCGGTGTAATTGCTCGATAGCGCGGTGCAATTCATCGGAATGGAAATTCCGGGATGTGTCGCTCCGGTCATGAGCGATGTGCTGTAGTTGTAAGTTGGCGATAGCATCATAATCTGTCCAACCTGTCTTGAGTCAGTCGAAGTCCATACTGATGTCTTATATTAGCCTCACTGTGGTCCCAAATTTCTCCGCAAGATCCTTGTAGACTCCGGCCTCATCAAATGTGTATGGCTGCATTATGCATTCGCTAGGTTGGCACTGTGGAATTTTGACGAATTGTCCGGGATCCAACACAGCTGAAATATTCTGTCCTGGGCCGGAGTTCGACGTCAAGGTCTCAGTGGTGATATTAAGGCGAAGGGCGATCTTCTCGTAGGTATCTCCATGGACAGTGTAGTAAAGGCGTGGCCCTCCGAAGATGCAATTGCCCGCGGCAGCCGATGGAGTAAGGATGCAAGTAGTATTATCTGGTTCGCAGACTTGAGGCGGAATGACGATCGTTTGCCCGACATTGGGGATGATTGTTACATCTGCCATGAGATTTGCGCGGCCAATATCGCATACACCTCGGCCTGTGGCTGCGGCCACATCATAGATCGTTGTGCCGACTGTCGTGATGTTGTAGTAGTAAGTGGTCGTGTTCAGAGAGGCTCCATTGCACTCAGACGTTGAGGCCAAGCGAATTGATAGAAGACCAGCCAGTGCGATATAGAGACTGCTTGGCGCCATGGTCTCGATGGAGGAGATTCTGGGACTTTGTGAAAGGTCATGCCTGTACATGGTCGTCTCTTAAATGGCCATCTTGTCTCTACTACCTGTTACCCGCCTCGCTCTCCGAAGACTCGGAGAAGAGGCATGGACTCTACGCGAATATCGAGGCGACCTCAATTTAAAGTACGCAATTGCTGGCGCGGACTTGTAAAAATCCATGGGTATGTAAGTCAATAGAAGGCTTCAGTGTGAGGAGAAATTAATTATGAGCACCTCGCATTGCCATTAGAGCCTCATTAGACTGCGGAGTAGACCAAGCATGTCTAGGTCTCTTGTCATGTTGAATTGACGAGCCTGCCATTGGGACATTTCTGGCCTTCTGGCTTCATGCGGAGAACAGCATCGGCCGAGAGCATACTGCACTGTCCTTCTGGCGCTTAACGGCGCACCACGGGACGATCTTCGGTAACACGATACGACTTCAGAAGTGGTTGAGTGACAGGCGGTTTGCATATCCATTGGCAATTTGGTCGGAAATGAGCATGTAGAGATGAACAAAGGAAGAAGTGAAAGAAGTGAGGTTGTGGCTGGCACGTGCTAAGTGGGAATGAGTCAGCAGGAATTGAAGGAAGGCGCTTCGAGGCACTTCTTGCTTCTTCAACTCAACTTCGCAACGCGTTGAAGACTTTGCAGTCAACATCAACACTAGCAGTCTCTCCCAGCAGATACTAACAGCACAGTATGACCGACGAATCCGAACTGCAGGCCAAGATCGCCGCTGTAGCCAGCCAGATCAATCGACATAAACAGAAGCAACAAGCTACGCCGCATACCGCCTTTCCACGTCCATCACATCGTCCGCGTGGCACGACCCACTGGTCGCCATATGGTCGCGGCGGCCGAGCTGGTTTCGCTGGCGTTCACAAGAACCGATCCTTGGTTCTTGGAAGTACGCGAGATACCACCTCAACGCCAGCAGAAGACAGTGCGAATGCTGGAGCAATCACTCCACAGAATGGCTTTATCAGTACTCGAGGCGGACACAACAATCAACTTATGACTCAACAGACCTTTGATAGGGAGCGCAAGCAAAAGCTAGAGCGATTTGAGAAGCATCGCGCTGCGAAAGAGCAAGAGCGAGCTGCTCAAAGCAAGCCGACCCCGTCGATAGTGGTCAAGCAGCCACGCGTTCTCGATATTGATGGCATTACATTTGAATTGCAAGAAGATGGCAGCAAACTCAATCGTGTATTCGGTAAGGGAGGAGCGCACAGCGGAAGACAACCAATACTAAGCAGAACAGATCCGGCCACGGCTGAGAAGAAGACCCCGAAGACGTACCAGGTAGCAGGAGTCGACTTTTTCCGAACCAAGAAAGGCAACCTCGTGCGCGCAACCACCCACGGGAAGAGGTATTTCGACAGGATGACTCTGCAGACGGGACACCAACACTCACTCTGTGGAAACAGACCCGATAGTACGAAGCCGAAAGCGCAGTGCGAGAACTTCACGAAACACGGTACCTATTACACCCAGCATTTCTACATCGGCTGCGCACATGCGAAGACCAACTGGACTCCGATTCGCATACTGCATGCCGGTAAGAAGCCCCCTCGAATACTGACACGATTTACAGGTAAATGCCCTTACGGGCCCTCGTGCAGATTTGCGCACGACCCCGAAAAGGTCGCCATTTGCAAGGACTTCTTGTACAAGACTTGTCCGGCAGGCGCCAACTGCGACCTCTCCCACGAGCCAACATACGAACGAGTGCCAGCATGCACCCACTTCCTCAGAGGCAACTGCACAAAGACTGCATGCCCCTATCCCCATGTTAATGTCTCTTTCGATGCACCTGTCTGCCGCGCTTTTGCAACTCTTGGCTTCTGTGCCAAGGGCGTGTCGTGTGGCGAACGGCACGTTTTCGAATGCCCTGATTACGCCAACAATGGCCACTGCGCAAACGTCGAAAAAGGCAAATGCCCATTGCCACATATTGATCGTGCCGGCATTCTTCGCAAAGCTGCTCAGCGGCACGCGAGGACTAGCTCACCTGAAGAATCTGACATTTCCAGCGACGAAGAAGAGACAGTGGAGGCCAGCAGAGGTGCCATGGACAGTGATTCGGATAGCTCCGTCGACATAATGATGGGCTTAGATGACGGCAGTCACGAGCTCTCTCAGCAACGCGATTATGTCGCATTTGCGTGAATGAACATACGTCTCGAGGAAAGGCGTACATTACAGCCCAATGGGCTTGAGACCCATATCAGCATGAAGTAGCAAGATACCCATCAGTACGCACAATAGGTGCCATTATTTGAGAAGAAAAGACCAAGACAGAAGAAATGCAAAGACATTGTAATGTGAAGCCTCAAAGTCTACCTCTTTCGCTGTCACAACGCGCATGAACATGTTGTAAGACGATTATCTGAGGTCATGGAGGCAGTCAATGCCTTGTGTTCTATAATGAGCGCGTACAGCCGCGCACCTGTGCGGCTGCGGTGATCGGCTGAGCACAGCCAGCTTCGCGACGGCGAGGGCAACCGCCTCTTATTCACTAATGGCTGCAATGATCGGCGCATCTATAGAACGCAAAACACCATGTCTGGTAGGCCAAATTGACTCTCTTTGTTCTTGTCTCTCTCATCAATCGCATAACACGACGTTCGTGCCCCGATCTCAAGCCTCGACATTCGCGACAAGCTGCACGGCACGATGCCTGGGTTGAAGGACTTGCTGAAGAAGAAAGAGAAGATTGCCGAGGAAACACAGCAGCAGGAGAGACCCAGTACGGATGTGCCTGAGTTCAAATTCCTGAGAACTACAACCAATGCTCAGGAGATCATAGAGCCTCCTTCATACCCTGGAGATCAGCAACAGCCGGAGAAGACTACACCGGTGAAAGAGAAGCGACGCACATTGGGCTTTCGCAACTCCTCGAATGGCTCGTATACCAAAGATCCTACGGCTTTACCTGCTGCAGCGGACGAATCGAGCCAGCAACTCCCGGTGAGGACCAGAGGAGAGCGCAGGTTGTCAGCTCGTCTACATCTGCATCGCAATAGGTCGCGTTCAGCTTCGGGCGAGTCGAGCACAAACTTACCAGAAGATCTCCCCGAAGCGCCTGAAGCAGTTGCGGCGCGATCGAGAGCCAACACTGATCCCGATGAAGAGAAGGAAGTCAATGAGCAGCGTGAAGCGAAATGGGAGAAGCGAGCTACGTTACTGGCCATGAACAGCCCATTGAAAGACGGCCAGATACAGAGTGAGAAGGCCCAAGAGCGGACTCGGAGCCGGAGTCCAAGCATTTCGGACAAGACAGGCGATGTCAATATTCAAGAGGCAATACGGCTCCATGAAGCAGGGGATCTTGCGCGGTCTACAGAAATGTTCGGAGCTCTCGCCAATCCAAAAGGCGCGAACAATGCACTTGCTCAAGTTCTGTATGGTCTCGCCCTGCGCCATGGTTGGGGAGTAACGATCGAGCCTGAAAAAGCTATCCACTACCTGCAACTTGCAGCCTCAAATTCCGCAAGCATAGAAGAACAGGCTCTCGCATCGGGCATGAAGAAAGGCGGTGCAGCCAAAGGCGAGCTCGTACTGGCAATTTTCGAGCTAGCGAACTGTTTCAGACACGGCTGGGGTGTAAAGAAGGACGCGGTAGCCGCCAGACAATACTACGAAACAGCTGCCAATCTGGGCGACACGGATGCAATGGATGAGGCCGCGTGGTGTTACCTAGAGGGATTTGGGGGCGAGAAAAACAAGGTACGTACTCGTTTTCCCTTCTGGCTTGCTCTGGATGCATACGTCAAATCCGCCCAAACATGTCTCGCAATCTATTCCACGTGAGCGTCCGACAGATTCTCTTCTGCTGCATTTAGCGCCACGCCCATGCGAAGTGCGCGAAAGAAGAAGCAGAGCCGTACCGCTTCTTCCGCGCAGCGGGCTGGCTGCGCCATCAGAGTGGGCGTAAGAGCCCAGCAGGCAGTAGGGAAAGAAAGGCAGGAGAGTGGGCGAGCTGCACGACTTGCAGGGCCGTTTGAGAACGATGCGCCTCGAATGTTGGGCATCAGCAAGTACATACATGCAGTCGTGCATGCACGTCAGACGCATGTCCGCCGTCCGGATACCGTACCGTCCCACATGCAGATGCAGCATCTGATAAAGTCCGGAGAACGAGAGACGAGACAACAGGACAACCTAAAAAGCTAACGATCCCGTGATTTTCTCTAGTTCAAAGCGGCGCAGTATCTTCGTCTTGCCGAAGAAAAAGGAAGCAAAGGTGTCGGAAACAGTTGGTGAGTACACACACACAACCTAATGGTCATATGCTGCACACTCCATGCAAGATTCGGCCACCCGGCGACATGTTCGGCCAGCTTTATCCCGCATGGCGTACCTGCTTCGTTCTGCTGCAAGCAAGCTATAGCTGGGAGTAGAACTGCCGGTCATTCGCTGCAGGCTGAGCACAACGGTCGGCAATCGAGGCAATCTTTTCCTTCTTGCGCTGCGGCGAAGTGCATGATCAGTATTGTGAAGATCAGACTGCTGACCTTGTTGACAGGATTTGGAAAGAGAAGTATAATCCCAAATAAGCATCCCGCGGCTGCAATCAGCCACAGTCAAGTCGACGACAATCGGGCCTGCTATTCATTTATTTGTTGATGTTGCTCGGCACCTGCGGGCAGGAAAGTGGGCATCATCATTTTTCATGCAGAATGACCGCGTAACGAAGTAAGATGAGAGAAAGGATGATGAAACTGGTACAGGAATTAGAACAGAAAGTTGGAAAAAGCCGAAAGCTTGCTGCCAGTAGATATTTTTAAAAGGCAATCGCAATGCCTGCCCATCATCATCCATGATTACACTATCTACTACCGACTACCAGAGATGGACATGTTTGTAAAGCCTCGTAAATACAGGACATTTCAGAATATCTGAGACACATGGAATCTCGTATAAGTCTCAAACACATGTGATGCCATATTTGCCATTTGCTTGCCTGCTTGCTTGCTTGCTTGCTCAAGGCTATCCAGACGCCGAGCTCCCGTCGTCGTGTCGCAACGCATGACCCCGTCGGAAATCCGTAGAAATCGTGCAGCATGAATGAAGAAAATAGAAGTCAAGTAAAGTTTGTGTTTTGAGCCAGTCTTTCCGAAGTCGCAGAAAGCAAAAGAAGATGCAGGCCCGTAGTAAGTCGGGGTATCGCCAGAATGCAAGTCGTTTCCGTTCATATCTCAAACAGCCATCACTGCATAAACCTTCGTAAACATTTCCCATCCCACATCCCACATTCATAAGTAGTCAAAAAAAGATATATGTTCAAACATAGTGAAACCGAAAAATTCGGTCTGGCGGCTTGGCCAGAGTCGTCTTCTGTCGTGTATAGAGGAGAAGAATGATCCCTTGTTTCGTGATCGTCTTGAGGTCATGATCGTGAGAGTAGTCGTCTAGTAGTGTCATTCATTGCATGCATTCATTTCATTTCCAATCCACACAATCATTGTTCAAGTTTGGTACTTGGTCGTCGTCTCTGTTGTTCTTGTTGTTGTCGTGTCTCAAGTTCTTTGTGATCCTGGACGATCTCCTTGAATTGCCGGACAACATCAGCTGGGATTTGATCCCATAGCAGACTTCGTGTATACACTTCTGCTTTCGAGTTTCGTGGCTGGCTATTCTCGAGGTTTGCTAAAGCTTCGGCCAGATTGCGTCTTTGAGGTGGCGCGGGCTCGTTGCCAGATTGCTGGTTGTAAGCAGGGTAATCCATGTTCGTCATCGATGCATACTGTGCAGGTGTCAAGGAAAAGGCTTGGTCAATCTCCTGCTGCTTCGTGGGAGACGTAATTGTCCGATGCATGCGATCGATTCGACCAGGTTTGATATTATTGCTGTACGGAAGTCCGGAGGGCATAGGCTCTTGGCCCATTCTTGCGGCTGGGTGATTAAAATCGTGGCTGGTAGATGATCCGGTCTCCGCAAGCAAATTGTTCAGCACAGCAGGAGCAGCGGCACGGACGTCCTCTGGCATCTTTGGAAGGTCTGGAGGCTGCCAACTCGCAGGTTTCGATGCGACAAACGCTCCGCAAAGTAGAAGCATGAACAGCAGACCGGACGCGATGGGTTGCTCGTTTGTTTGCTCATTATTTCGCTTGATAGAGGCTTGGGTCACAGTAGATGATGAGGACTTCTTGGTAAGCTCTGGTGTTGGTTTGACTGGCTCCGGCTTAGGCTCAAATGAGAAGTCGTCTTGTGGGTCGTTTTGTAAATCGTTGACGAAGATGAAGTTGTCCCAGTCATGAGGCCCCATGTTGAGTGCTTCCATCTCAGCATTGAAGTCGGTGAAGCCGGTACTGCTGGGTGCGGCCGACATGGCTGGTGCAGGTCCAGCTTCGAGCTGATCCGTGAGGATTTGTACCCTTCTCCGCAGCTGAGAGGCTTCTTCATTATGCCTCATGGCCATCTCTCGCTTCTCGTCATCCATGGTGTTGATGACGCGTTGAGCTTCCTGTAGCCGTTGGTGCGCGGCCTGCCGATCACGTTCTCGTGCTTCGCGCTCCCGAGTAAGCTCGTTGAGTTGTGCCTCGAGCATAGCAATCTGGTTGGTGTAGTTCTTTTCCTTGGATTCGAGGTCTTCGGTATGCTTCTTCTTTCGTTGACGTGATGCGAGTCTATCATGTGGTCAGTGCATGTAAGGGGTCATGATACGCGAGTCAGTACATACGCAGCTTCACGATTTCGAAGTAGGCGCTTCTGTTGTTTGAGTTCTTTGAGAAGCTCCTCATCCGTCGTCTTCTCAATCAGGTCATCGATGGTCTGAATGTTGCGCTCCTGTGGAATGTCGATGCGCCCGTTCTTCTTTCGAATGCCATCCCTTCTCTGAAAGTCAATGACTGTGCGCGGGGGACTGCCGGGTCTCATTCGCTTATGCGAAGGTCGACCTTCCATTTCCTGTTGAGCCATGCCCATCCAGTCTTGATGTGAGTGAGGTGACATTGGCGTTTGTACTTGGGGTGCTGGAATGAAGTTGTCCGGATGAGGGCCGTTGAAATGTTGTGGATGTGGTTGCGGGTGACTGAAGCTGCCGTGTGCGCTGTCTGCGCGTTGATGAACATAGTGAGGATTCGCCTCAAAATGCCCTGGTGGAGGCATGAATTCCGGTCCTGTCGTAGGCGTGCAATCGCCAGAGCCATGTTCGAAAGGCCACGCCGGTGGATGGTGCTGGGCAAATGCCTGGGGGTGCTGACTGCTTTGGGGACGCATGTAGACGGCACCTTCGTCGTGATGGAATGGATCCGACGCGCCTGCTGAAGCGGGCTCAACCGTTATGCCAGCGTTATATGGGTGATCCCATGCTTGTGAGTCTGCAGGTGACAACACGCCGTTACTTGCCGCGAAAGAGTCCTTCCGGAAAGCAGTAGTATTGGGACTTTGCATGATGTCAGCGTCCAGAATGGAGGGATCCAGCACAGCTGAGTCGTCCTCGTCGATAAACGCTGGCCGTTTGTTGTCAAGCGCAGAGTCAGTCTGGGGCAGATGGCAGCCAAATCTGGATGCCATTTGAATACAAGAAGCGGTGAGGACGGGCAGTTCCGGCAAGTCTGCACGTCACGCGTGGAGGCTGTCTGTCCGCGCTATGCCAACGTGACTGACTCTGCTTCGTCCAAGAAGGACGAGTATAGAGGCGCCGGGGATCGACGAGATGGCTTGGAGGGAGAGAGAAAGTAGGCAGGTCTCGAGCGACAATCAATGCTCGAAAGGTATAAGGAGTGGCAACGGAGCAGGGACAAGCTTGCTTAAGATATCCTAGAGCTGTGAGAAAAGCCTAAGGTATCCAATTGTGCTGGGTGGGGGGAAATGTCACGGAACGGAGCGAAGAAGAAGCACGCGAAGTAGAGAAGCTCCGGGCGGATCTCACTGGGTGCCCAGTCCAGCCTAACAATCGGTCGGGTATAGATGCAGTAGAGCGCAGACTGATAGGTCCTGGTAAGCCCGCAGCGGCTGGGTGCATTAGCATTTCCGTGCTGCGTGCATTCACTCGGCAGGCTCGGTTTGCTCGCAGTACGGGACTCCTCCGGCTACCAGAGCAATGGACGCGACGCTGTATAGCTCGATGGTCTTGGGCGTAGGTACCGAAGCGATCAATCATCATGGCATGATCATGAGGCTGCTCGAGGAAGCAGCAGGGTGTGGCCCCACGGTACGAGAGATCTGTTGAACACGAGGCTGGGTTTCAGATTCGCGCGTGACCTCGAGAAATCGGTTGGCGGGCGCTGCTGGGTTTCGCAGTGGCAGCAGCAGTAAAAAAAGGCCTGTCCACACCCAGCTCCGATCATGGGATGGGGATGTGGTGAGGTCTGCGAGCAAAGCAAAACAACGGAAACCTAGCGTGGGCGATTCGCGGTCCTTGCCGGCCGCTGAACCTTCACAGTTCGTCATGATGGGGGCGGGAGAGGCCAGAGCATGGCATGGAGGCATGGCATGCTCCTGTGCGTGTGCCCAAAGCCCAAGAACAATAGTGTCATTGCACTTAAAACAGCCATTGTCTCTCTCGATTCGCGATCTGTCCTGTGAGAGCACATTTGACTCACATGCGTCGTCGTCTTCCTGTGGACTGCACCTCTCACACACCAATGTGCCGACTGGTCGCCGGATGTTCCGCTGGCGAGACGAGTCTTGTATCCTGGCCGATAGTCTCAGCGCCGCATCTCTGCTGGGATGACACTTTGTCAATTTGACGACTGAAAGAGCGGTATGTTCACACCGCTGGCTATCCTTGAGCAAAGCGAGCGATTATTATGGTGCTGGCGGGTGGAGTCAAAGCCAAAGCTACAAGGGGAAAATGGCTGTCTGTCCAATGCGATAGCTTCCTCGGTCAAAGATGGCAGGAGCGCGGCAACCGAGACGCGATTTGCCCTCAGAGGCTATCAGCGTGCAAGAGTTGGAGGAAAAGCACTCATTTTGCCATAGCGGATATTCAACATGCGATGCGACGCGTAGAACGGCGTCAGAAGATGTACGCGAGTCAGTTCACCGTACATTTTCATATGAGCGGTATGTCACCGCCGAAACTCCTTCAATCGAAACCGATCCCTCAGCGCGCTCGCGCAAGCAGTTGATTCGCCTGTGTTCCTCCATCGGCGGCATCAGCGGATGCGAGACATTCGTGAGACAGCTTTTCGTGCTTGTACGGCCCGATGAGCAAAATATGATCGAAGTACAAACAGAGCAACAGCCGTGCAGCGAGCCATGCCGCATTTCGGGACCCAGCAGCCTTGCCGCCAATCGTGCTACTTCATCACCGCTGCCTCTCGTCCACTGTCATGCTACAGATGAAGACTCTCACGCTGAGATGCAGGAGAAACACCATGCCGACAATGTGATGGCGGCCTCATCACAAGCCAGACGTGCTTCTTGTCCAGGATCAAAGTTAGTCAGACCCTACAACCAGAGCGAGGTGACGCAGGAGGGCTTGCGTTCATGCCGAAGACATGCGCCAAGGACGTAAGAAAATCACAGGGCAGTGGCTTGGGTCTGCAAACACTTGCAGGCCAGGTTCTCTTACAGAAGTACAGCATCCGCTTCAGCCGCGGCATGAAACCACCTCTCATTAGTCGGCTATTTTGCTTGTTTGCGAATCGCCCAACAATTTGGCGGGGTGCAGTCATTTTCTGCAGGAGCTTTCTCACGCCTGCATAGAGCTCAACAGCCTATGCCAGAACGCCTCACGCCTCGTTGTTTGGGCGACTCTATAGCTGACTGACGCCCGAAGTACTCATTCTCTGCTTCAGGAAAGGGCAGTATTTGCTATATTGAAAGCAAGTGATCACACCTGCCGCAAACGATGGAATTCTCAACGCAAACAGGGCGCTTGCAGAATCCGCTCCTGACAGCCAATCGCGTACACATCGATGGATGACGTCCTGACCAACCATCACTTCGCCCCAAGCACAATGGTATGGTCTTCCAACAACCAAGTGAACCTGACGACATGGTCAACACGGAATAGATTTCATCCTTCTGACCTATGGGCGCCTGAAGAATTCTAGCATCTCGTTATCCTGCTTCCCAGGCCAATCGTGCAATGTCTCGTCCAGGGAGCGTTGCCACTCCGCTGTGACTGGTGTGCTCGAGGAACATTCGCTCCAACTTAAACAATCGTTGCATCATACTCCCACGCTGGAGCGGCTGCAAGTAACAGTATTGGGACTTCGAAAGCAAACGGTGACCCCGCTCACGATATACGAAAAGGTAGAAGAATGGCAAGAACAGCCGGACGTTTGCTTGAGCAGCTCTATGGACAATTGTTGCTGAAAGCCATGGTCTGAGCTCTTTCCCAGCATAGATGACCATCGGTAATGACAAGAAACCGCTGACTGGAAGGCAGAGAAATACCAATCGATTGGGATTGAGCAGAGCAAGGCACCACGATTCGATACTTGTGAGCGGCTGACATTAACAGCGCGCGCCGAACAGCTTCTAATGTTGTCAACCAAGACAACTCAGCAAGGCATACTCTAACGCCAACGACTTCTCCCTAGCAGGCTCATGCTCGAGAACCGGAAGAGTTCCCGCATGGCTTGGAGTCTGATTTCTTGATGGAAGGCGCAAAATGATTTTCAGTCGACATTTGCAATCCTCCCGCGGACAAAATCTTTCGCAAAGCAGCTATCTCTACGAGCCTCTTGCACACGGCACTAAGACAAGAAGGTCGGACTGACTTGTGTCATTCTTCTAAGCTCAATCTCAATAAAATGCGTCCATCACACCTTCAAAACATCAGGAAAGACAGCGCAACTAATCATCTCCCAGCTCACTCTACCCCATCCAGATCAGTCTCGCAAATGAACACTCTCACACCACTCTCCTGACCCAACGGTCCAGCAACAGGACAATTATAATCATGTCCCGAATCACGTCTACAAGTCCCACGACTAGCACTCCCATCAGCAGGAGTAATAGTATAATCCGGACCTATCATCAAAAGTCAGCACCTCCCCTTCCCTACCATCGTGATCAACTCACTATAAACAGTGAAATGTCCTTCACTGATGTTCCATTCGAACTCGGCTATATCCCAATCCGCGATCGCTTGACCACCATCACATCCTTCGCAGCGAACTCCACCACTACTGGCGTCGTCGGTAGCTGCGTGGAAGATCGCATTGCCTGGAGCATTGCAGTCTGGTTGCGAGGAGTAGAATTTGTAGCCTTCGCCTGCTCCGCCTCCTCCTGTGGGTGTGTTGAGGATGGAGTAGATTTGGATGTCGGCGAGCGCGGTGCCTGCTGCCATGAGGGAAAGGATGGTGAGGATGGGCTGCATGATTGCGATATTGACGGAAAGGGGGCTGTATCTGGGTTGTGGCTATGGGAAATTGCTCAATGAACTGGTAGCTTGATGTGCTACTGAACACTACCTTTATATACACCTCGAGCACCTCATCGTCACCGGTCTACGATGCCGATGCCTAGAGGAACGAAGTAACACCAACAGCGTTTCGTCTTTGTTCATCTCGTATGGAAGAACATACCCATTCTTGGCATGACCATCCGTTCTCAAGAAGTATGTTCAGCTTCCTGTATTCAGAGGTTTTGGTGGAACCTGAAATGGGCCAAGATCTGTATTCAGATGTTTGTCTCCACAACCAAGATCGTATTCGACATAGCAGAATCCTTCAAACTTCAGCTCCGGGATCTTGATGGCGTGTTCAGGCTCAACTTTCAGGCGCAGTCTTTGCGTACATGGCATCTCGTTAGGAGATGAAGGTGGTCGCGCTTTGCACTTAAGTCTCATTCATGGGTATCATAGTTCTATAGGTTCTCTTCGAGGAGTGTCGGCTTCCTCCGCGCCCTTTCCTCCCCAGCTGCCACGACGTTCTTGAGCACGTCGACATTTTCTGGCATTTGTATCTCGAACTTTGTCGAGTAATTCACAGGGCTGATATGTTTCTTCGGGATAAGCAGCACACCAGACGAGCGAGGTGGTGATAGTGCACCATTCTTCGACCTCGTTGCGCCCTTGTTTGAAGGGCTTATGGCAGTTGCCGTGGCCGCATGGCTGTTTCCTACTTGCAGCTCAGTTTCAGTCGTGAAACAGGCTCTCGCGTGAAATCTTGGTGAGCAAAGCAGTTGGTGAGCTGCAAGTAGCGCATCAAGGTCGTCGTGTTGAGCATAGAACCCAAGGCTGAGGCGCTCCTGCTCAAGTAAATTTCTTGTTTCAAGCACCAATCTGTATGCTTTCAAACAAGTAAAACGCTGTTCTGTGTTAGTCAAGTATCACAGCAAATTAGGATGTAGGAACTTACGCATTCACACAGCCGTCGTTCTCGCAGTTGTTCGTGATCTGAGCCCATCGTCCCCATACGACTTTACCGCCCGCTGTGACGAGACCAAGCTCGCTGACATTGACTTCAATGATCGTTCCCTTGGTCAGAACTCCCAGTTGTGTGTACATCGGGTTTTGCGGGTTCTTCTTGACGCTGATGATGGGTAGTTGAACAGTCACACCCAGTTCTGGATGTGTCACATTCGCCTTCTTGTATCGGAGACCCATAGGGCGGATAAATCGCTCGTATTTCACCGGTCGTCGTGTGAAGTCTGGACCAACGAAAGTGGGCTTTGTGATCATTCGCTTCCAGCTCTTCTTTGCAGTCTTTTTGCCGGTCTTGACAACCTTGAACATTTCCTCCTCACTAATACCACGAACTTTTGGAAGAGGCACACTGAATTTTGCAGCCTTCTCGGCTCGCTTGTTTTTGATGGCAGAGCTCAGTGCCTTCGCATTCGTGGTGTTTGATCGGTCAAGCAAGTAGTTGGGCACTGGGTTGCTGGCATTCTCGGCAGGCTCAGCAGATTTCACATTCTTTTCTTCCTGCTGCTTGATGGCCTTCTTCATCTGGATCTTTTCCTTGTGCCTCTTCTGCTGGTACAATTTGGCGCGAAGACCTCGCAGATTCTGTGCCTTCTCGGAGGCATGGTGGGCTTCTCTGGCGTTGCGCTTTCGCACACGTTCGTCGTGATCAAGCCGCTTACCATGCTGCTTGGTGAAGCGTTCCATATACTCATTCTGAGGCATGGCGGCGGTGTTGTCGTCGCTGCACAGTGAGGGCCAGTTGTGGTGTTCCTGTGCAGAGACTTGAGTTGGAGAGGGCGGAGGCAAAAAGAAGCCAGGCCCGCCAAGATTTTGCGGCTGGGCTAGGGAGGCCGTTGCAGATCGCGACTCCCGCGTGCATGTCCGAAGTCCGCACTCCTGGAGAACGACCAGATCTTGCAGGTCAAGTCAAGCTAGCCATTGCGCATTGGGATCGCAGTATCTGCTTTGCCATACATCGATCATGTTATCACGGACGATCTGGAGGACGCTGCTGGAGTCTCGCTCACAATTACCGCCAACCTTCCTCCTCCCATGGACCGCAAACCTGAGCACAGTCTCGCATACTACAGACGCTCCCAGCGAACCGCCTCCAACCACTCAAGGCTCTAACTCTCACGCACCTACACAAAGATTGCAGTCAAGGCCGAAAGATGGCAAGAAATCAAATGCATCAAATGGCCAACAAGCATCGAACAGTTCTCTTGGCAAGCTGCAACAGTCCCTCGAACAAAGCCTCGAAGGAGGCCAGGCATCACCTAAATTGCCCTCACCTTCGAACAAGCAATCGCCTTTGATACTATCACGCTCCGTTCGCGATCTTCTACCTGTACTGCAAGCCCAGAGTCCGCACTACATAACAGCTCACATCCATGGATTCCCGTACCTCCTCACCGAAGGCGACACGGTCCGGTTACCCTTCCTCATGCACGGCGTGGAGCCAGGCGATATCATTCGTCTCAACCGTGCCATCAACCTCGGAAGCAGAGATCTTACGCTAAAGGCACCCGCGCCAGGTGACAAGATAAAAAGTCCTGTCACCTCGTCAAGACACGTTATAGATCCTACCACAGGATCTCTGACGACACACTCGAATGTCATGCCCGAGGGAGCAATGGCGCCGCATTTCATTCCGCACATTGCAAAAGGCAAGCACTCCTATATCGACGACAGGTTGTTCGTATGCAGGGCTGTGGTAATGGGCGTGGAAAGCGAGCCATTGAGAATCAAGGAGAAGACGAAGCGAAGACAAAGGCACGTGAGAAAGGTGAAGAGCAAGCACAGATACACGATACTGAAGATCAAAGAGCTCAGAGTGAAGAGCGTGGATGAGATTGGAGGAAACCGCATTGAGGAGTGAGCTAAGCTTGGGCATTTACTCCAAATCATGCAGATGCAAGCTGCTCTCACTGTGACTGCGCCGTCATCACTCGGCTGATCTTCGATCGGCCGAGCACTGAGCAGGACTTTGCTGGAGGGCTCTCGGGACGTTTCATGCTGTGAACGAAGATCACGTGCAGGACCACTTTCGGAGTCCGAAATCGCGACCGCAACCGCCGCCAACGACAGTAAGCAGGAGGAATGGCCGTTGTGAACATCCGCCGCATTGGTATGTCTACTGATTAATCCATCGATCAACTGGCAAAAATGCCAGGTCCTACGGAAGGACGAATCGAAGAGCGTTTGACAATCGAGCCCTTGCCTGCGAGCAGATTCATCAATCGCACCAATCGCCGTAGCAATTGTCTAGAGAAATCAGACTCGAAATTGAACATGATTCAGGTCATTTGCTGAGAACATCTCTCCAACTCGCTCTGAAATTCCTCCTGATGCGAATACGGAGGCTTGCGCCCTGATATGCTCATGTTCTCTACTGTACTTGTGGCTGTCTTATGAAAAATTATCCAGTTTCAAAAGCGCGCAGCTGGCGCAACTGCAGTATCAATTCAAGATCTCACCATCTTCCTAGAGAGAAGCAGCCTGGCGACCACGTCACATCTATAGGATCCCAGCATTCCTTCGCCTCCATCGTGCATGAACGGCAAGCCACGACGCCGTTTCCGACTTTGCTCGAGTCAATGCATCAAGACCAGCGGTAGGCGGAGGGTGCGCGGAGGGTGGTGCTATATTTCCAAGCTCTCGCAGAATGGATATGATTGACATCACATGGTCTTGGCCGTGCAGATGGCCCTTATGCATTACTGTCTCGGTCGATGCCACATGGCTGTCGCGTGCGCGACCTGTCCTTTTGCTTTGCTGACATTGCTTGACGAAAGCTTCTGGTGTCGTTAGACATACTGAATCGAAGAACTTTTTTCTTGCCACCACAAGCAATACAACTCAATGCGACCTATTAGTCTGACAGGCATAATCAATGAATGAAACCCTACCAAACGATGGATCTCAGACGGCTCATCAAGCAACACCAGGTCCCGCGACATTAACGAACGGCCTGCGGAACCACGCATCGATACAAACTGGCAGCTTGAACGATGTCTTCCAGAGTCTAACTCCATCGTATCCTTCTCCAACAAAACGAACAATAACACAAACACCTCACCGTGGCTCAGTTCCATCGACTAATGATCTGGAAAACTGGACATTGGCCTGCAACATACAGCACGAGCTGGCAAGCATGAGGGAGAATTTGTCGAGACTTCAAGCGACAATCGATGGGTCCAACGCCGAGTCTTCTATCGATACGAATGCGATACCTAAAATCGATGGAAGCATCAAAGCCCTTGAGCAACTCCAGATGTCCATCATCAGCGGCATACCCGTCCATGCCAGACCAACAACAGAATCCGCTGCTAAAGCACAGAAGCTCTTCGACGTCGCCGAGCTTCTGGAAAAGATTCTCCTCAATCTCGATTTCGCCAGCATGGTACGAGTCCAGCAAGCCAACAGCATCTTTCGGAATGCCTTCAAGCAATCAGCCCGGCTGCAGCAGATCACAGGGCTTCGACCGACTACAGAGGGACCAACATTCTCTCCACTTGCGAATACGTTCTTCATCAGTCACGGATGTTTAGTCCGCTTTCAGCAGACTTCTCGACGCAGCAGTCAACCATTGGCTGGCGATGAGGTCCTTGTCTCGGCTACCTTTAGCTCTGTCAACCCTTTCGAGGCTCACGAGCTTCCCATGGTTGGAGATGCACTGCAGAAAGTCTTGATCTGTCAACCACCTATAACAAGGATGACTGTAAGGACCAGTGAGTACATATTACACGTGTGCAGAGGCCCTTCCTCATCACTGACTACAACCATCCAGGCTGCTGCCACGATCCCTTCCACAATCATCAACCTACAACAATAAATCGTCCGAACACCATTGGAGACGTCCCTGAGCTCTACGTCAAGACCGGTATAACGTTAGGGCACATCCTCAACGAAACAAAGAAGCTCCGTGAAACCCATCGATTATGCCCCAATGCCGACATAGGTCAGCATAGAGATGACGGTAGTGTCGATGTTCAAGTCTACTTCGAAGCAACACGAAAATTATCCCCCGAAGATCCAATCCTTGTCGAGCGAAGGAGAGCTAAGGCAGAGTACGAAAGATCTCGTAAGGAGACTGCGTATCGAGAAGAAGAGATGAGTGCGTATATTGAAGCGAAACAGGCAGGTCAGTAAATCATATCTTCCACAGATCTGCTGCGAGAATTATTAACATTGTATGTACAGCTCGTCATAGGAACTCACCGGTGCCGACGCTACAAGAATTCCGCGACAATGTGAGAAGGGAGGCAGCAAGTCATAGAAAGGACTCTCATGCATCATGGTAGTTTGCACATATACCTCCTGGCTAGGAAGAAAGTAGAGACAGACATGTCTTGGAAAATGCACAAGTCCTAATGCACAATAAAGGGACATATATCTATCCTAACATACAACAGTGTCTCATTGTGCTTGTCTTGCCGCGACTCATACATCCTCATCACTATCTTCACCCAATAATTCTCCTTCGTCCTCATCCAAACCCACAGCATAATCTCCACGACCTCGGGAGAAGCTGCTTCGGCTTGTATATGGAGTTCCAACGCGAGAATAACTTCCACTACTCCTGCCCATTCTGGTGGATACCGCTCTCCAAACACTGCCGACCAACATTGGCAGTGCGGCAACAACGGCCACTAAAGCAGAGATCGCCATGACGGGGTACTTGATCCAAGGTTGTTCCCCATCGAAAGCACCTCCGCCATATCCTCCAACATTGTCTCCTAGTCGGATTCGACCAAATTTGCCATCCCAGTTCTTGTAGACCCAGTAGCCCACTCCTGCCGCCGCAGCGATTGGAATCGTGATAGCGAAGAAGAGGCCAGCGCCTGAAATGCCATGCTTCTTCTCGAAGTCGTCTTCCTTGCCTGGACAAGGCTTGACGTTGGCGGTGTAGTCGAGTTCTTTGCCGCCGTGGCAAGTGGTGAGCGGGATGCGACGATAGCCTGTGACGTCGAAGTACTCGATGACGTTCTTGTCCTTCTCGCAAACGGCTTTCGGGTCTGGTGGATCCAGACCTTCGACCAGACGGCAGGCACCGGTAGAGTCGCGTTGGTAGTTGTAATCGCACTCGAAGTCTTCGCGAGTGCATGAGCAGTTCTTTGCGATGTTGTGGAGATGCTTGATCTCACGGCCGTTGTAGCAGTCGCTATCAAGGTTCTTGCGGTGATATTCGGCGACGTGGCCGAAGAGACAGTTGTCTTCAGACATTGGATGAGATGGTGACCAGAGATGATAGTCTTGGTCTTTGCTTGAAGGGTGCTCCTCATCGATCTTGCATTGCTTGCTTCGCTCCTTGAGTCCAGAAAAGTCGAGGTTGACGGTCGAAAGCTTGTCACCAATCCTGCCCCAGAGCAAAAAGTTCCTGCTTGTATCACTCGGCACAGTGGAGATATCAGTCACTGTCATTTCCTTGCCAAATCGGTATTCTTTCCAGGTCTGGCCTTCATCAAGGGAGTATCGCACGCGGTCAGTGACCTCGTTCTCTTTGACAATGACGATGATGGATCCTTGATCGCCATACTCCCACATCCAGTTGCCTTTGGCGATGACATCCCAGCTTAGACCACCATCCCGAGTGATGAATGTGTCGGCGTCCTTCTTGTACTCCAGGTACTCACCAACATTTCCAGTGCCAATCATCAGACCCACAGCGCTTGGAGAGCTGAAGGTGTCACGAGGGTCTTTGCGCTCAGTATAGCCGTGCAAATGAAGGCTGCACTGCTCAACATTACTGCCTGAGCAGCCAAACTTAACGTCCATGTCCTTCGGAGGTTCTCTTGGACGCCCGATCAATGCCCAGTCGCCGCCATCGTTATGAGTCATGTACGTTCTGAGCTTCTTCGCCTTGCCTTTATCAGCATCACCAGCGTTGGCAACGCGATTGATGATGGCCACGCCTTCCAGACCCTGCATTTTCTCAAAATCCACATATCCATCGCGATTGCGATTGACTTCTGATGCGGACATCACATAAGACGTACCGTTGCTGTTCGACTTCACGATTGCGCCGTACTCCTGGTCTTCCTTGGGGTTGACAGTGACGTGAAGGAAGACAGCGTGAGTGCTGGAATCCAAGACGGTGTATGCCTGCTGGTGCTCGACATTGAAGTTCGGCGGGAAATGAGCGTCGGCGAAGGTGACACCATCTATGCTTGCATCCACTCGCAGTGTCTTTTGCTGGTCATCGCGAACCGCAACCACAATGAATTCTGCCATGGTCGCGAAGTTGATGACATCACGCTTCAGCTCCTTCTTGTGGTCGAACCAGTCGGTGCTGCTCATGAGCAGCAGAGATGAGTCTGTGTTCTCATTCTCGTATTGTTCGCAGTACACCAACTGATCCGAGTTCTCTCGTCCTTCACGGTAGACGAACTGGCATTTCCGAACGGCTCGCAGCAAAGTTTCCCAATCCTCGCCGCCAGATTTGGAGACTTGCGCGATAGTCTTACAATTTTGATTATGGGCGTCGCAGTCTTTGCCGCCTGTCCAGATCAGCCAGTCTTTTTGCGTAGGGTGGAATGCGAGCACTTGGATATCGTTGTGGTTCGGCGCTTCGGGAGCTTGAAACTTGCCCCAGCTTTGCGCACGATTGGTCGAGTAATGCACATCTTTTCCTGCTGTGATGAGATAGACGTATGAATTCATGTACTGGTGAGGGTAGACCGCCAGAATCTCCTCATCCTTCATGATACGCTCCCATTTCTTTCCATGATCGTGTGTCACGTACACCTCGCGCCGGTCAGTCCGCATGATAATTGATTCATCATGTCCCGAATCACTCTCTTCTCGCTCGAGATAGTACCATTCGATGACTTTGTCAGCATCAAATGTGGTGATCTCAGTCGCGATTTCACCAGAGGTCGGAGGGGTCTTAGTGTCGGTGCAGTCCCTTTCGACTTCCTCGGCCAAGTCCTCACCACCTGAGCAGGTGTTTCCAGGAATCAGCCTGTATCCGGAAGTGCCCTCAAACTTCTTCTTGTCGCCACTGCAGGCTCCTTCTGGAGCAATAATTGGGCCGCTTTGCACGCACTTGCCGTCCTCTCGCTTGAAGTTGTAGTCACACTCAAAATCTTCTCTGCTGCATTTGCAATCCTCGCGGTCTTCTTCTGGATCCTCAAAGTCTTTATTCTCTACTAGGCACTTGGCATTTGCTTTCCTGCGAATGAAGAACTGCTTGTGGCCCATAATGCAAGTCGCTTTTCCGTCACTGTCAACACGGGCAGGCCACTTCTCAAAATCGTCCTTCTTGCATGTGCTTTCGTGCAGGCCGTTGAAGTCAAGCGCGTAAGTGAAGTGCTCAGTCTTGGAGTCCACCCTCTTGGTAGCGAGCATCAAGAACTTCAGAGAAGTAGAATCTGGTGTGGTAGTTAGGGCGTAAGGCTTGATCTTGTCCTTCAGCTCCATTTCCTCCCACTTATTGCCATGATCCAGCGACCACTTGAGTTTCTTGGTCTCGCCATCCTCAACAGCGACTAAAACAGAACCTTGAGCACCAAACTCGTAAAGATGGGGCTTGTCTAAAGCCTTCTTCCATGTAACGCCAGCATCGTCGGATATGTAGGTGTCACCTTCATCGTACGGATTGAGGTAATTGCCAGTGTTTCCGACGCCCATAATGATGCCGGGTGCCGGGCTGCTGAAGATACGTCCCATATTACGCTGCTTTGTCACGGAGTGGAGGTGAAGCTTCTTGCCATCGGCCTTCAGGTCTTGCCAAGTCCTGCCATCATCGAACGAGATCTGTGAAATCACCTTCTTCTCTACGCTCCACTTTGCCTCAACTTCCTCCCAGTTGTCAACTGTGTTGACGAGGACGATTCCTTGGATGTTGGAGACCTTCTCGAAATCTACATAGCCCCTCACATTTCGATTGGTATGCTCGATGTTCTTTGTGAAGAAAGTACCGTTGCTGTTGGAAGTGAGCAGGACGCCCATCGGATTCTGCGCTTTGGTTGTCATAACGTCGACCTGCATGCTGTAGTTCGTACTCTCCAGCAAAGTGTAGGCATCCTCCTCAAGCTTGTGTTCGCCAAATTCGGCCCGATGCCATGTCTCTGTATCGTCTGAAACGTACATGGCCATTTCGATTGTCCTTTCACTCTTCGCGGCGAAGACCAAGTATTTCTTGACTGAAGCCAAATTCGTGATGCCCTCCACCGTCTTGCCATCACTCATCTTAGGTTCTCTTCCTTCCGTCTTGAAATAATCCTCGGTAATTATCACCCGGTTATTAGACGAGAACAGCGAAAATTTGCCTCTTGCCACACACATTATGGAGTTCTTGTCCTTCTCCTCGTCTCCAGTCGTGAACAGGGGCGACGACTTCGACCATAAACATGTTATGACATCCTTATCCAATAGCTTTGGCTTGGTCTTGAATCCATCAGTCGTGTAGTAGATAAAATCTTCACATATCATTCCCAGACACTTGCCAGCCTGGAATATCATGCGATCTGGGTCGGTAGCATGGAACACAATGCCAGCGCGCATCCGCGATGGACTTTCGTCGGTCTCGAATTGTTTCCATGTTTCGCCACGGTCTCTTGTGATCCAATGCTTCTTCTTACTTCCTAACACCACTGCCAGCTTGTGGTCGTAGGGATGCTTCAGCACTTCCATTATTTCTCCCTTCTCCGGGCCGTCCAGCGGCTTCCAGGTCTTGCCGCCATCTGGAGATCGGTATGTGACTTTGGTATCTGGGTTTGTTGTGAGGATGACATCGCTGTCTTCAAAGTACAGTACATTCGCGGGCTGGGTATCAAATTTGGTTTCTTCAAGGTCGGGCGTATCTTTGGCGATTGCGGTGCCACTCAAAGCCAGCAGGCTGAGCAGCACGCCCGGGAGTAGCAGTCGCATGCTGAGCTATGCTATCGTAATGAAGTTGATATTGACATCGAAACGGAGGTCCAAACAGCTGCGCAGTCGGTCGAACTCGTATACCGAATCGTTTGTCAGATGGTAGGCGGCTATCAAGTTATGCGAAGTATACGTGGCTGTGGCTCTCAAGTAGGCAAGCACCCTGCAGCTCGAGGACGGTTGACATGGGTTCGCACGTGACGTGACACTTTGATGGCCTCATCATCCCCGCGGAACTGACCTTCCACAACACCATCACTTCGCGCCGTGATTGATGAGTGCAACACTGTCATCACTAATGCGGCGATCTGAAGTTGCAAGCTCCGATAGATTCACCGATGCGAATCGGCGAAATCTCAACACATTGGGCTCACGGCATCGAGCAACTGTGGGAAGTGGCAAGCAGTATGAAGCCTTGGCCAGAGAATGCCAGACATACGTGGGCCTACAACCAATGACCCGAGCACGACTCTCATGCCATTTGCGTATCATTCAGAGAAGCTAATAACACAGTCTCCAAGCGAGAAGACATCAAGCAGCACCGACTGCTGCGACTGAACACTATAGGAAACATTCAACGACTTACGACGCATACAAAAATAGAAGTTGGAGCCTGCTGGTTGAAGTGTTTCCATTGAATGAAAATCTGAGTTTCAGTCCGCAAGTTGGACCAAACTCATAAGAGCACGTGGCTCGCAATAGCCGCACGATGCATCCCGCATTCGTGCGTGGGTATCAGTCTGACTCTAGTCATAGCACTGTAGCAAGGAACGTATCCGCCCTCCGTCCGGGTTGCGCCTCCTAAACTCCAGCGATCGTTCAGTACGTGATCGTATCGTAACTTTCCATCAACATTAATCTGTACATGCCCAAGCTCTGCAAAACATCTTTTCGTGTCTGGTCACCTTCGCAGCAGCTACGATGCTGTACCGACGGGTGACATGACCTCGGTGTCTCTACTGAAGTCTCTCAATGGATAGTCTTGGCTGCGTACGTTCCGCTTCTCCATAGCGATGGGGTATTGCGAGCCTCGACTAGCACTTCGAATTGACATTCCGTCCGCATCAGTCTCGTAGTCGGGGTGGTCTCGGATCTCCTGTGGCTTGATGTCTCGAACAAGCTCGACATAATCGTACGCGAATTCTCCGATTTCAGCATCGTCAATACCCATTGCTTCTTCCTCAGGGCTGGCGCGCAACTTGAGTGCTGGGATGAAGCGCGACAGCGAGGTGATGATGAGAAGTATGGCGCTTGTCATGAGGAATGAGTAAGCCATGCCGCAAACCGAATCGGCGAGCTGAATGGCGAGTTGCAACCAGTGGCCGTTGATCCAACCGCCTTTGATGGCAGCGTCGCCCACAGTGTAGCCGTCAAGAGCAGCAATGTAGTCGGCGGCAAACAGACCAGTCAGAAGATTCCCGAGAAACCCTCCCACTCCGTGAACGGCGAAGATGTCGAGCGCATCGTCGGCGTTGATCCAATATTTGAGTTGTGTGGCAAAGTTACAGCCGATTCCGGCGACGATGCCATAGATGACTGCGGCCCAAGGTGGTACAAAGCCTGAACCAGGAGTAATGCAGACCAGCCCGGCGACAACACCAGAACAGAAGCCGACGGTGCTCCATTTCTTCTCCAACCGATAGTCCACCAGGCACCAAGTTACACCACCGATGCAAGCTGCGAGGTTGGTGACCAAAGCAGCCATGATAGCACGCAGATTCGCAGAGAGAGCAGATCCAGCGTTGAAGCCGAACCATCCCACCCACAGGAATACCGTGCCGATGACGATGTGAGTGACATTGTGAGGGCGATAGTTGAGTGCGTGCGTTCCGTGACCGGTTCGCTTGCCCAAGATGTAAGAGTATGCCAGCGCTGCGGTTCCTGATGAAATGTGGACAGGAGTGCCACCAGCGAAGTCGTAGCCACCTAGTTGGTATACCCAGCCATGCGGGTTCCAAGTCCAGCATGCGATCGGGTCGTATACGATCGTCGTCCAGAGGAACATGAAAATGACGCAGGGCAGCATTCTACCTCTTTCTGATACTGCTCCCACGGCAAGTGCTACTGTTATGCAAGCGAACATTCCCTGGTAGACGCAGAACATGAGGTCTGGGATCCGGGCGCTACCAACTGATGGCGCGGCGAGGACATTGTTGAGGCCGAAGTTTTCGAGTGTTCCGATGAAGTGGCTGGCGTTGTGTGAGAATGTTAAGCTGTAGCCCCAGAAGAACCACTGAAAGGAGACGACGGCGGTGGCCATCACTGACAGCCATATCAGAGACAGCGCCGACTTCCGCCGCGCCAGTCCTGAGTAGAAGAAGCTGTGATGTCTTGAGTCAGTAGGATTTCAAAAATGTCTTCGTCTTTGATAAGGTCATACCCAACACCAGGAATCATGAGGAGCACAAGCGCGGTCGCGGTGATCATCCATGCGATATCGCCAGATTGGTAGTACAGGTTGAGATTTTGTGACAGCGAGTCACCACCCGTAAGACTCGTGCCATTCTCGGGGTATGGTTTTAGCGGCACGTAGTCGGTCGAGGCCATGTTGAGATCGTGTCGCAGGCCTGCGCGACCTTGATTGTGGTCGAAGCTGTCTCGAGTCCTGGCGATGTTGGTGGTTAGAAGCAGATCTGCGAGCGTGATTGCCGTCTGTCTTGTGCCCGCTTGTCCAAGCTCCAAAGAAGGGTCCAAGTGAGGTGCAGTTCAACGATGATCGACCCGCTGGCGTTTCGCAATTCACTCCGCTAACAGTCGCAGCACGGTCACGGAAACCACGAAACCAGCGACTCCAAAGGGAAACGACACGACAGAGTTGATTGTTGTATACAATGTGGTTGAGCGACCAGAAAAGGGATCGTCAGCAGGAAATACAGAAGGATTTCATTCAGGTCAGGTACCGAGGATCCGGCCTAAAGCTGCATGTGTTCGACCGTTTTCACGAGAAGGAGTTGGGTTCCGGCCTCTATTTGTGGCGTCTTCAAGAACGGCAAGATGACGAACAGCCTTCAAGGCTGAAGACAGACTGCTCCAGAGGCGCATCTTTAAGGAGGATGGGATCCTCCACACCCCACTCGCCCAGACGACCTATTGCTATCACCAAACCCATTGCAGAACGACTTATCAAATGAGGATGCTTCAGCTAGAGCACTTTCTTCTGTTTCCCAAGCGATGTGGCAGGATCCTGGAACGTTCACGCCAGTCAGCACTGCTTTTTGGAAGTCCTCCCGGCTGCGAGGGTCGAGAGGGCACATTTCTGGTGTGAGAGTTTGCTCGCCCAGGAGATGTGAGAAGTGGATTCTTCGAGGCCTGTCAAGTTTGGAGCTTTGTGCAGTAGCCTTATCTGACATCAAGAAGCCACGAATCACAAAGCAGGATCGAACTGTGCCTGGCAGGTTCGGTCGCAGATCCGGCAAGGTGCCCGTTCACGAAAAGTCAATGCGGCGCCAGGATCGCTGAGCCGCTGATTTGACCAAGACCGGCGTCGGTCGAGCTGTTCGATCTTCCGTGAAGAAGTGATGAGCACGCGACCTCACGAAACCACACTTCTTCAGCGGACTCACGACGAGGCTCGGACGAGCATATCCGGCGGGAGCAGCTCGCAGTTCCATATTGGAATTGCAGCAGCTTTTGCAGCAGGTGAAGTCGGTGGCCAACAGGAATTATCCCAGCAGTTCGGAAAGCTGCAGGGCCCGTCTTCCGCCATCCCATGCGTCTTACGCCACGAAAATGCCCTGCACGACTCGGAGATTCAGCGATCGCATTGGACCTCATCGCTTGGAGTCTGCCGTGACAAGACACGAGCTCGTCACAGTCGTTATCATCCATACCGGACAGCGTCGCCCATGGCGGCGACCAGCGACGTGGATTTGCGCTTCTGTACTGGGCGCGGGTTACTAACATGAAACCCCAACGACAATCACGCTAATGTCACGCGAAATTGATGAAGAGGCGCTCGAGCGTTCAGCCGCCGTCTCGTCTTTCCTCCAACGCTTTACACCAGGCTTGGCTAGGCAGTTGTATCGTCGAATGCTCTGTGCCGCCTCATGGGTGAGGGTCGGGGTGCTGTGCCTGGAGAGGACACGCCATCCAACCGATCAGCCATGTCTTCTTCATTTTCAACCGTGCCGTGAGAGGCACAGTCAACGTCTGCCATCTCTTATCGATCCAATGTGAGGATAGCATCCAGCTGATGAATTCAAAAAGCATTTTGCAAATTATGGATGTACAGTATGCAAGGATGACTAACGTCAAGCCATCGCGATGCAAGACCGCAAGGTCTTTCGACCAATCTTCTCAGCTCAAGGCACCGAGGTCACTCCCAAGAAGTCGATCGATACTAGCAGAGAACGGAGTCAAAAGCTCTGTGCTGGTTGCGGATCATCGGAGAAGCTCGTTGCAGACCGAATAGCTGGAATACTGCTAATCATGGCAATGGTTCGTTGCAAGTCCTCACCAGAATCGGACTAATGCGTTAGTATGCTCATGGGTCCCTGTCCTTACGACTTTTCAACTTCCAAGAACCCGAAGATGATCGTAATCACTGGACGACATGGCTATAGCCCTGCTTTCCGCTCACATGTCTAATATTTGAGCACGTTGATTTTTCCGAAAAGAAGTCTGTGATCACTTGAGTTGTGCAAGCACCGGGATAAGACTGGCCACAGATTGGAGCTGCTACACTGATCAGCAAATGGCTTCAAGCATTGAGTGTCCGCGGTGTCAAACGAAGAATAGGAGCACAGGAGTCGCAGTCCAGGAACCGAGGCGATTGTCGAAGTAATTGACGCATAGAGACACCAAACTTCCAGCTGTGTGTCCTAGGCTTGGCTCGTTCAAAACTGGCGGTCGTCGCTCCGATATTTGATGCCGTAAATGACGGTCTGTCTGCGACGCCAGGTGCAGAGATAGATGTCCATCACAGAGCCGAGGCGCGTAGTCGTGCGCAGCCAGTGTATGACCTCTTGCGATGTTTACAAGCTGGAGTCCGTCTATCAAGAGGCTGAGACCCGCCAGTTTTCTATGAGCCAGTCCTTGGTCGCAGCCATCACAGTACGCTTCTGGAGGAACAAGCTTGATACCAGCTCCGCATGGACCTTGCACATGATCACGTTACTGGGAACTGCGGGAACAGAATGAGTCTACTATTGCACGCAGAATCAGCTTCCCTTGGATGTCGAACACTGTGAAGCAATTCTCGTCATTAATAACACATCAGAAGCTGATTGGAATGCCAGCCGACTATGACCCTTCATGAGGACTTTGGCGCATGCCTTCCAGTATCGCCATGATTAGTTCTCCACTCATCCGCGATAATGCAATCGTCACAGTACCACTTCTTCTCCTTGGGAGCTTCCTCGATACCCACGCATTCGAAGTGAAACCATTGCTTCTTGCACCTCTCGTCGTCGCATGCCAGCATTCTTCCTCCTTCCGGCTTATTGCAATAGCAATAAAGCGGCTCGCCGTTCTCATCGCCATCCTCGGCATCCGCATCATTCATCTCCTTCTCGTTGAGCTTTTGATCATGCCCTTGGTTCGCACCGGCGTTATCCTTGGGCATCTTCCGTTCCTTGGCAGAAGGACCATCCTCGTTATCATTGAGATCGCTTTCATGTTTCCTCTTCACGCCATGGAGCTGTTTCCTGTCACTTTGGTTTTGACTCTTCTTTTCTTGATCCTCGCCTTTGTCCTCTTCCTTAGTGCCCTCATTTGCGTGCTCTTCTTCCTCCCCTTCCTGTATTGTATTCTCATCGGGGTCATGGAGTCCATTGACGACCTTATTAAGGCCCTGGAGATCACCCTCTTCGCTGTCTCTCAACTCTGGATCGACCCAGCCTTCGGTGTATGAGCCTCCAAAATCAATGATCCACAAGTCGTCGTTCTTGTCCGCCATGAAGTTGTCTCCCTTCGCATCTCCCCATATGATGTTATGCTGGTGCAGCAAATCCACCATTCGCGCGGAGTCGTCTGCCCATTTCGTGCGCTTCTCTTGAGAGACGTCTGAATCGAGCATCTTGGTCAAAGGAGTGGGATCTGCAATGGCATCCATCAAGAATCCCATCATCTTCGAGTCACTGTCGCCATCGAAGTGAACCAAGCCTCGAAGGAGAGGAACTCGGATCTCGTTATGGATGCCTTCGTCTTCGATCTTCTTCATGACTTGGAGTTCGCGCTTGGTTGGACCAGGTTGAGCTGCGTCTACGGTCTTGAGGAAGTACTCTTTGCCATCTGCCTTGACGAGGGTCGGATGTAGGGGCACTGGGTCTGGTCCCTCGCTCTCATCGAGCACAGTAATGTCTGACGCCGAGTATGAGGGAACGTCGAGCTTCTGGATGTACTTCGGCAACGTGATGACAGGTATCGTGCTGTCGATATGCTCTTTCGTGTCGTTCGTCTCTTCATCTTCCTGTGCCAAGAGCTTACCATTGGACAGATATAAATGATAGAAGTGTGTCGCGCAATGGTACCAGTCTTGCAGTGACTTCTGCTTCGACTTCGGCCTTGGAGCTTTGCTGGAGAATACATCCACCAGAGGCTTCAGAACGAACTTTTGGAGATGCACTGTCGATTGTGCTGAAGGGTCGACGTCTTCCTCGGAGGACTCGCTCATGCTGATGCCACTGTCTTTGTCGTCCGACTCATCGCCATCTTCGTCTTCATCTTCCTGGACGAAAAGTGGTGCTGTGGCATGGCAGCCATAATCTTCCTGTGACTCGTCCTTGACTTGCTGCAGCAACTGCTGATATTGTCTGCGGATCTTCTTGCCTGCCTTTGATCGGTCCTTGAGTTCTGCAGGGTCGACTATGACATGAAAGCGAACGCCATGTACAAGTGCTGTGAGAGCACAACCTCCTTCATTGTCGTAGACGAAACTAAGAATATGATACTGCGGTAATCTGACCATGATGAAAACCTCTGCTGAGTGGATGGAAATTGGATAGAACTCCACAAGAAAACATGGAGAGAACCATACTTACAGTGCTCTGGTTCTTCTCTTCTTACCAGTCCATCGGTTGCTAGTCAGGAACACCGACATCATAGATGTGTTTCGGTAGTCTAAGAGATTCTTGCATCACCATATCACACAATGGGCGAAGTGTCGATGTGAAGGTTGTTCCCGGTAGATGACTGACCCAGGGGAAGCCCTTCCGAGATCTGAGCTCGGGCCATTGTGGAGAGACCGAGATCGTTCCTGCAGAAGAGCGTGTCATCAACGACGCGAATCTTTTCTTCAGGCGTGCTTCTCGCGATCGCGCGTAGAGAGGCTTTCTTTTCGCAGGACCTCTCACATTGACCATTCTCTCATCGTTCATCGAGTTAGCTCGCACAATTCCGCGTCTGCAATCGCGTTCCGGTCATATTTCTCATCCGTACCCGATACCGCAACCACTACCTCCACTCACATCGATACAATAGCTCGGCGCGCGTCCTTCGTCTAGTTCGTAGATTGGAAATTCTATGTCGTGTCTATGGGACGGCCTTGCTGTTTACAGCCGGTGACAGCGGACGATGGAACGCTGTCTACAACTTGGAGAACAGAGTAGCATTTGCGAAAGCGGCAGAACAACATTCCGAGTTTGAGTAAGCGCAGCCGAGGGATCATGCTCACCGTAAGGACACCTACGCTCTCCGAGCTCACCTACTGCGAGGACGCGAATAGTATTATGGCCGTATTGTTGGATAAGACGAAGATGAGAAGCGCCTGAATTTCGTCGCAATCTCCTAACAAGAACAAGCCAACCAGAACTGAGGTCAGGACAGTGGGAGCTGTCAAGCTTCCTGGCTACCATCTCCGTTCTTGTGCGCAGTGGCTCTTGTCGCAGAGCCATGGGGTCCAGCAGCCAGCGATCTCGACTCCAATAAAAGTGGTAATGATCGCAGACACTCACAACAATCGGCCAACAATCCCCCATGGCGATCTTCTCATTCATGCTGGTGATATGTCGGAATGGGGGTGAGATGTCGAAAGAGGTACTGACTATGTCTCAAAGATTTGCTGACCCTAGTGCGTGGACTCGAAGGTCGTTTGACGAAATACAGTCACAACTGTCCTGGCTGGCATCTCAGCCCCATCTCCAGAAAGTCGTGATCGCAGGCAACCACGACGTTCTCTTTGATCAGCAATTTCTAGATGGGCATAAAGACCGCTTTCCAGTATTACCTGGCAACGCGAAGGAAGATCTCAGCTTTGGCGACATTGTCTACCTAGAGAACTCGAGCACCACGCTGACCTTTCCATTTCATGGCGATCGAAAGCTGAAGATCTATGGCTCGCCTCTCACACCCAAGTCCTCCGATTCTGCATTTCAATATCCTAAGGACCATGATGCATGGGAAGGTCAAGATCGGAGCGACATCGACATCTTGATTACTCATGGTCCGGCCTGGGGGCATTTGGATGGAAATCTTCGTTATGGATGTCAATACTTGGCTCATGCTGTGTCCCAATGGCGACCTAGACTGCACGTATTCGGACACATCCATGTTGGCTATGGACGAGAGCTTGTTAGGTATGACAACGCACGCAGGAACTATGAGGATGTCCAACGAGGTTGGGCAGGATGGGAAGCTGTTGGAAGCATGGCCACGTCCATTGCTTGGTCAAATGTTCGCCAAATCTTGACGAATCGGCGGGATCAGGTGACGGAGCACATCAATGCAGCTGTCGTTGACCAACATGGAAGCGTGGTCAACGAGGCCATGGTGAGTGTACTCTTTTGTAAAAGACTCGACTCGGCCGAATGTGTGCGACTGAGGCAGCTGTGTCGGCCATGGCAGCACTGTCTCGCCGCCATGCTCCGGAGTAACCATCATCAACATCATCAGAAACATTACTAACCTTCTGCCTATTGCCTTCAGGTGACATATGTATAGACGGCAGAAGATGCGGCTGCTTGATCCACACGGCTTCCATTCCATTTTCGCCGCGGCATCCGTCTCTGATACTCGCTTGCCACGGATTCCGCGCTTAAGCGACAGCATGAGCTTTGCGCTTCGTATTCAGGCTGCATTCAGCTTTGGCGCTCTCAGCGGCCGTCTCTTCGACCTCAAAGAAGTTTGGATATGGTGTTGGAAAGTTACACAGAAATGCATACCCTTGCGTCGGCTCAAATTTTCCGAAGCACGAAGTCCACGAGACTGCCCTGGAATGAGACCTCAGTGCCTCTTTCGATTCGGGTTTGACCGACATGCAAGGTACAGAGGTCGCTCCGATGCATCACCCAACTTCGAAATGCAGCCAATATAGACTGTACCCTCGATGTTCACAATATCAAGGAAAGGCGCTTCACAGCCTCAGCTCGCTTGGCTGTCACACAAAGAAGGATGCATGGCCCGCGGCTGTTGACGCCATAGGCGAAAAGTGTTGTCACGCGCCTGCCATAGTAAGACATCGGATCAGATATATAGCAGTTTGCGAGTCGGCATCCTTTGGGACTATCGATCCAGCGCCGAAGCATTCGTGGTCCAGACCTTGAGACCATGAAGAGTGTAGATTCCTTACTACTTTCAGGCCTTCTATGGCTAGCAGCAGCGGTTACCCAAGCTCAAGAGACGGAGAGCTTTGACGTCGTCGTAGTTGGCGCCGGTCTATCTGGTCTTGCAGCTGCACGAAAGCTTTTAAATGCCGGCAAGAGCGTGCGTGTCGTCGAAGCAAGGAACAGGGTCGGCGGTAGAGTCGAGAACCAGTCTCTCAAGAATGGCGGCATTACAGAGCTTGGTGCAGCTTTTGTAGGACCGACTCAAGATCGTGTCCTAGCATTAGCCGACGAACTCGGCATTGAGACGTTCTTGGAGTACGATACAGGGGACAATTTGGCTTTTGGTAGGTCGAATGCATACAATATGTGCTGTTGATCGTGTGCTGATTCGTCTCAACTTTGCAGTCGGCGAGGAGCGAATCACTTACGATTTGCTTCCCATCCCATACATAGACTTGGCAACGACAGCACAATTCGCCGCGGCCATCGCAGCTCTTGATCTCAAGGCCTTGACGATTGATGCAGAAAAGCCCTGGGACCACCTTCTGGCTGCTCTTTGGGACAAGACTAGTGTGAGACAATTCCGCGATTCGATCATCACCACGCCAGAAGGCCGAGATGTCTTCGAAATCGGTGTGGAGTCCATCTGGAGCGCGAGATCAGACGAGCTCTCACTGCTTTATGCACTGTCCTATATTGCAGGAGCAGGTAACGAGACAACCAAAGGCACTTTCGAACGACTCATCTCGACAGGTGGCGGCTCACAAGAGAGTCGTCTCGTTGGTGGCACTGGACTTCTACCCAACGGCTTAGCAGACAAGCTCGGGCGGGAGCACATCATCCTCAACAACCCTGTCCGGTCCATCACATTGCAGCAGTCTGGAGAATACCTCGTGCAGGGAGACAAGTCCTCGGTTCGTGCCTCGAAAGTCATTGTTGCCATGTCACCTCCTATTGCCGGGGAAATTAAGTATACTCCAGCTTTACCACAGTCTCGACAGAAGCTCATGGAAGAACTTTTCATGGGCTCTCTCGGCAAGGCGAATGCTATCTACCCGACTCCATTCTGGAGAAATGCAGGCTTGTCAGGTCAAGTCATCTCAACAACGGGCACGGTCCAAACCACATTCGATGACTCGGATGCGAATGCCACATACGGTGCCATTCTTGGCTTTATCGAAGCTGATCAGATGCGTGCGCTCAACAATGCTACCGAGGCTGAGATCATCGCTAAAGTCACTGATGATTATGTCAGATACTTTGGTGAGGAGGCGAGAAATGCGTCCGAATGGGTGATCAAAAGATGGGACTTGGAAGAGTTCTCGAAGGGAGGACCTACAGCTTTGGCTGGACCTGAGACATTCAAGAAGTATGGACCAGCGCTGAGACAAGCTGTTGGGGGAATTCATTGGGCTGGAACGGAAGCTTCAGATTACTGGCCAGGATACATGGATGGCGCCATCAGATCAGGTATGCTACGTCAACTTACATGCACCCAGGAACATGAGAGCTGACTAAATGACATAGGGGAAAGAGCTGCACAAGAGATTATCGATGGTAGCTGAAGTGCCAGGGGAATTATTCAAGCTGACCAGACTATTTTTCGAATCGGAGGCAAAGAATGACCCTTCTATCACATCTATGACCATCTAATGGAATTTTCCCACACGCTATGCAGTTTCAAAGCCACTCCCGCTCGAGCAAGAACAATCCAGGAGAAGCAAAGGCTTCGCGCTACCACTTCTAGAACATCGTCCTTCCGATCATCTTTTTAGTTGACTGCAACGGCTTGGTAGTAGGTCGGAACCATGTCAAGCGACTTGGGCATATTCTGGCTGAAGAACTGGTAGTTGCCGGTTTGCGAAGCGCGCCAGATGTTGGTGATGCCAGCGCTATTCCTCGAGGTCAGCTCAACGTTCTAACTGCTTCTGAAGGTCGGAAATGCACCCACCTTGCACTGTCCTGCTGATCCCAGGTGAGCTGAACTGTCAGCTTGCTCTGTTGAGCATTTTTCGGAAAGAGTTGCACAGATGCGTCAATGCTCTTGACGCTTCGATTTGGCTTGGTGGAGCTCCAACCGCCGGTCATTTGACATTGCCTAATGGTACCATCGCGAGGGGTGTTGCCTGTTCTGCATCAGCACATTCATATTCCGAAGCGACGAGAGTTTTGCTTACGTTGGTAGCAATGTGCACTAAATCCTGGTAGATCGGCAGTCTCTTTACCTTCAACATCAAACTCATATGAACAGAAGGCACCACCTTTCGCGGGGTCATTGCCGCAGCCGATGTAGACCTTAGAAATCGTCCATTTGTTGTCCGCAATAGGCTGGTTCTTGCCAGAGCAGTCCTCGCGAGCTGGGTTGCAGAAGACTTGTTTGCCGGTGCAGTCTTCTCGAGCTGGATTGCATTGGACCAAGGCTTGGTTCTGTGCCTGCGCGGCTGGCAGAGCGTTGATTCCGAGAGCGGAAAGAGAAAGAAGAGCTGTGAATGCTGCGACTGAATGCATATTGATCTGGTGGAGATGGAATGGTAGATGTAGGAAAGAAAGAAATGGCAATGCTGATGATTGAAAGAAAAGCTGTTGCTTGATCTAATCCTGTCGTTGGTGTCTGCTGAGTTGGAGTGAGGGAAGACTGCTTCGTTGCTCAATCTCTTTATACTCCACCGTCTTTAGTTCTGGGTGCTCTACTTTCGCATTGATCCGAATCGAGTTTTGGGTTGCCATGGGTAGGCATGTAATGGATCAATCCGGAAGGTCGTATTCAGATTTTCCAAGGATCCAAGCCTCTTTAGAGAGAAGAAAATAGGCTCATGTGTCGTGGTCTCGCAAGGAAGATGACACGCTGCTGATGGCGTGCATGATATTCTGGGATGGAGCCATCTCAAATGTAGACGTCTCGTCGAGATTGTTCACGTGTGTTGTTCAAGAGGAAAGTAATGCAGACGAGAAGATCTATACATGGTTCCTTGTTCCTTGGCAGACCTCGGGCGTGGTTTCTCCGATGCCGTGGCTGGCCCATGTTCGTGTCCACATCATCCATTCCTTCTTCGATACGAACATGAATCTGGTTCAGTATGCCCTCTCGGGCACATACGATGCCGACAAGCCAGTGAGCAGCGCTCAATGCCCAAGGCGACCTCTTCTAAATGTTGAGTAGGTGTTCATTGATGGCCACAACCCAAGTCGTACGCTCTCGCGAGCAACGGCAACGAGCCTCGTTTCACGCCTCGCCGGGAGCTTTCCGGAAGGCAGTACTGTCTGCATTCACCTGGCGAACGATGTAGGAGTGGAACTCGGCAGCACTTCGATCGCCTGACTGATGATTCTCCAAGATCTTGTATCCTGTTCTAGTTCTGGCCATTCTTGCTTCAGGATGCTGCTACACCAGCTCACACATTACCTACACACAATCAGAACTGGAACATCACCTACGTAAATCAGAGGCCAAGTACGTTGTTACGAGCAGTGATTACCTGCGAGTCGTAAGTATATCAGACATCTATCAACGCTATGCAGGGTTGTTGTACAAGACGCGGCAGATTGGTCTTGCGATATGAATGTCCTACAGCTTTGTTTCGGGAGACACTTGCTGATCCTCGTCTCGTTTGGTCTTAGGTCGGTCCTACAGTAAGGAGCGTTGGAGATGATATCGAGATCATTCGCTTCACGGATGTTCTTCAAGATGAACCGAAGGTGGCCCCTGAAGGCCACGAGTCTCTCAGGACACTTCATGATTTGGTCAAGAACGTCAAAGAGATGCCGCTAGAAGAACGACTAAAGGCAATATCATCGGATTCTGTGGCGAAGTTGACAGCTACATCTGGAACAACAGGCCTTCCGAAGCTCGCAATAGCAACTCATAGCATGGCTGTGGCCGAATGCAACGCCAGCGAAGAGAGAAGCTCCGCCAAGTCCTACGATATTCGGAGGCTTTACTGCCTGCCCATATATCATGCCTTTCCATTCCCGGAAATGATGATCAATAGCCTTCGCCTTGGGATCACCTCATACTACCTCAAGCGGTTTGGAGACGCCTTTCCGCACCTTGTAAATGATTACGAGATAACGGAGGTCATGGTGGTTCCGTCGATGCTCGTCATATTAGAAGAGCAGGCATCCGAGGACATCGACGCGAAGGCTGATCTCCAGAGACTAAGATTGGTAGTGTGTGCTGGCACCCCTCTCGCAGAGTCCCTAAGGACGAGGTTCCTGTCGATATTTCATGACACGCCAAAGCTCATACAGGCATATGGCACATCAGAATGTGGATGGATATCAACCTTCGGCTACGAAGACCCTGATGCAGACGATGCAAAGTCGGTCGGCAGGCTTACCAACGGCATCGAACTTCGAGTGAGCGACGAGCATGTCACGACCACGCCGGAGGGCAAACGAGCGGCAGAACTCTGGGTCAAAGGCCCTCAAGTCATGTCTGGCTATCGGAACGATCCAGAACTCTTAGCATCAGCCTTGACTGATGATGGTTGGTTGAAGACTGGCGACGTCGGCTACATCGACGATACCGGCAAGGTCTTCTTGGTCGGTCGAGCCAAGGACATCATTAAGGTCGATGGTCATACAGTCGCACCATTCGAGATCGAAAGCGTTCTTTTTGAGTCGCCGGAAGTCAAAGATGTGGTCGTCCTCGCTTCGCAGAAAAGCGAGGATGAACACCCAATTGTCTTCATCGTACCTCAATCATCAGAGGGCAATAAGGCCACTTCTGCTACGATCAGGAAGATTCTTTCGTCAAAATTGGCAAAGCACAAGGCCGCAAAATGCGAGATCAAAATCGTGGAGGAGATCCCGAGGAATGAAAATGGAAAGGTCTTGAGACAGCAGCTGCGGAAGTAGTTTGAGAAGTGACTTGCTCTCTAAGGCATTGTCAACGTTTCTAGGCATGTCTTTATCGGGCTAGAAAACAGTACAGTCGCAGCGACCTGAAACATGCAGAATCTGTCTCTCATGCTTTGTTGGCGAGCATACATCTTCAATATCCTTCTCCTTCTCCCTCTCCTTCTTCGCCTAAGATCCCGACCGTAGACATTTGTTCTCATGGCAGAGCACACTCCCACACCACCCGTGGGAGAGGAAGCAAGTCACCTCCCTCAAACCCCTTCCTCTCCCTACTCCCTTCCACCAACACCAGCCAGTCCGAAGTACACCATCTTCGCTCTCAATGGTGCGCCGACTTCGCTTCCGGACAGTACTTCAGAACTCGCAACACCGGTCGTGGGCGACAGCTCTCGTCTCAACACCGACACATCCAATATGCTAACCTGTTTCTTCAAGTCCCTTCTCAAATGTATCAATGCCCGGAAAGCTGTCGGCGAGACTGGACTGGCATGGCACGAATACACTCGCACGAGCATCGACTTTGAAATTGAGCTTCCGGGGCATATTCCGACAGCTGTGGAGCTGTTCAAGGCGCTGGTGGCTTTGCTCGAGTTCTACACCATGTCGTGGCTAGGAGGCAGGACTGATGGGTACGACCTGAGCCGAGGACAATATCTTTTGACGACGTATTATCGAGAAGAGCTTGACAAGCATGGAGTCAAACATGGAGACGTCGCAGATTTTGTGGATAGGTTGTGCAGGAAGGAGTGGTCGAAGCAAGAAGCGGAGAAGACGCCCAGGAGGAGCGAGAGGCTGAGTGAACGTCTTGAATCTTCTGACTAGCATTTTGGGAATTAATCTATGCCGTCGCGCCTTCTTGCTCCCTCTTCCATTTCTGAGCCATAGCCATGAGCTTGTTGACCTTAGCCGAGCTCTCATCATCAGCAGGGAAGACATAATCCATATACTCCTCGAAAGAGTCGTCATCCAACTTTCTCCTCTTCTTAACCTTGCGTGGCAACATCTTGGCAACCTTCTCAATGTCTTGTTCGCCACCGTGAGTATCTTCGAAGCTCTTCCAAGCATTGAGAAGAGATACACGTTCTTCAACAAGTGCTTGGTCCTTGTAAAGCTTGTGGGCTCGTTCGAAGATCTTGCGAGCACGCGTCTTGGCGGCTTCGGAAACGGTCGCTTCGTCCGAGACTTCCTCTGCGTCTGGCACGTTGAGCTCGAAATGAGCATACGATATCCAGACTTTGACGTGCTCAGTCTTCTGAAGTAATCGTTCGTAGAGGTCGCGGGTCTTGTCGTATGCGCCTTCTTCTTCCTCGAAGTCGATGTATGCTTTCCAGACCAATTCCGGCATGTCGAGCACGTCTTGCTGGATGGCGAGTTCGAAGATGGCTCTGGTACGATCCAGGTCTTCTAGACCGTGTTCCAACTCTGCGAACTTGATCCAAGCTTGGCTGTTCGATGGATCGAATTCTATCCATTTCTCGTACAATGTGCGACATCGCACGAATTCAAAGAGTTTTAGTTCCATCTCGATGTAGGCTCGGAAAAGCTTGTTCTTTGGGCACATTCCGATTGCCATACCAAGAGTCTTCCTGGCCTTGTCGAGTTCCTGTCGTCTCAGGTGGAATTGTGCTTTCAGGATCCAGAGTTTGGCGAAGGTGAATTTTTTGTGAGGCACAATTTTCAAGGCCTCTTCGTAGACTTGCTGCGCGCGATCTGCATCTCGAGTTGTGAGTTCCTCGTACATTGCATAGAAGATCCAGAGGTAAATGTATCGTCTCCAGTGTCGTTTCTCGTGAGAAGGCGGCATCTGAGCGATTGCTCGTTCGTAGACATCTCGCACGCGCTCCTCATCGCCGCCGGTCTCCTCCAAGCGTGCGTAGTCAAACCATGCATCGTAGTTCTTCGGATTCTCCTTGACCTGCTCCTCGTACAGAACGCGACGCTTTGAGAGCACAACATCCTCCACGCCTTCGCGATCGCCGAATTGCTTCTCAAATGTCGTGTACGATTTGTGCAGGATGGCAGACTTCGATCTCGGCATCCGGTCCAAAGCATACTTGTAAATCGCCCTCGAGCGCTCGTACTCTTTCAGCTTGGCTTCAAACTTGGCATATGCGATGAATAACTTCTCGTCCATGAACTCGTCGCCAAGTGCTTCGATAGCCATACCAAACACTTCTCTGACCAAGTCACTCGTTCCGTTCTCCTCTTCGAACTTGGCCCATTTGATCCAATTTCTGGGCTCCGGATGCACGATGGTGAAGCGCTCAAAAATATTCCTCGCGCGATCAAATTCTCCATAGCGCTTCTCCAGCTTGATGTAGGCGCTCCACGCCGCCTCGTCTGGCTCCCAGCTCATCCATCGTTCAAATACAGCTCTTGTACCAGGAATATTGCCAAGCATCTCCTCCATGTATACATACTTGTACCAAAGCTTGTCGACTCTGGGAAGAATGCTTACAGCACGATCAAGCAGATTTCGCGCATGGTTAATGTTCCTCTCCTTCATCTCACTCTCGATATAGCGGACCCATAGCTGCACATTCGTCGGCTCGCAGTCCAAAGCTCGCTCGAAGACAGATCTGGCGCGGCGGTATTCCTTCTGCTCCAGTTCCCAGGCGGCATACCGGAACCAGTTGCCCATATTAAGCCTGTTGCGGCGCACATAGTCCTCAAACTCCTTTCGCTTGCGCCCTTGGTATTCATGGAGTTCCTCAAGATCAGCGAAGCGCGTGGTGGGTTTCTCGAGAGCAGGTTCCTGTCTGTCGACTGCTTCACGGAGGAGCTGTTCGGCGGAGATCTGTTGAGGCGCGGCAGCCTTGTTCTTGACCCGTGGAGGGCCACGTGAGGACTCCATGACGGCGGTGTTGTTATGCTGCCGGCGAGGTTGTCGAGCGAAAGGTTGGACGTGGAGATATAAATGTCGCTTTCACATGCGACTAGGAAGTTTTGATGAAGCGCGAGTCATGCGCCAAGCACAGAGCTTCCGACAGTCTTTCTTGCCTCACTTTGCGACAACACCTTTCTCTCAACTTCAACAGCGTACGGGATCCTGCTGAACATGCTACACACGTAATTTCAACCAGAGGCCTACCACAAAAGTCACACCGAATCGGAACTGGCCAAGATGGCGACGATCGCGGACGAACTTCTGAACGACTTCGAGGACAGCGGCGACGAGAACGACGAGCAGGTCGACGAGAATGAGTTTGGCACGAACGATGCAACACAAGACTCCGCAGCGCCACAACAGAATGGCGACGGCGGTATGGAGCTTGACGGCGACGAGGAAGAAGTTGGCGACGAGGATGCCGAAGATTTGTTGCCCGATCACTTAAAGAAAGAGGAAGAAGAGACAGAGGAGGAGACGAAGGCCCGTGTAGAACGGATGGCCTTGCAAAACGTCAGCGATGTACGAAGCGTAGCAGGCCTCATGAAACAGCTGGATCCGTTACTCGAGGTAAGCACATCTTCCCACCCCTAACATTTTAAATCATTGTGGTTTAATCAATATGGACACAGCCCTGACCATTATGGCCTCCTGCAGAAAATCAACCATTATCGGACTCTACCACCTGGGCAAGAAACCAAGAACATCGGACGAGTCGAGGACAATCCAGAGTACAAGGTGCTCACACAATCCAACACACTCTCCACCCAAATCGATGGTGAAATCATTCTCGTGCACAAGTTCATTCGCGATCACTACTCCGTACGCTTCCCAGAACTGGAGACGCTGATTCAAAATCCGCTCGACTATGCTCGCACTGTGGCAATTATCGGCAACGGTCCTATGGACAACATCAAGTCCATCAGCGAAAGCAAAGACAATGTGGTCGGCGCATCACTGAAGCAGGTGTTGGATGGTCCTTCGTTAATGGTTGTCACTGTCGAAGCCACCAATACTTCTGGAACGCCACTTTCAGACACGGAGCTTGCGACCGTACGTCGAGCATGTCAAATGATTCTGAGGCTGGACTCTGCCAAAAAGACCTTGACAGACTACGTGCAATCACGAATGTCCATATTTGCACCTAACTTGACTGCATTGATAGGCTCTGCAACTGCAGCACAGCTCATCAACTATGCGGGTGGTATTAATGGTCTGGCCAAGACTCCAGCATGCAATATTCCGCCACTTGGCAACAAGAAAAGCGCACGAGCAACAGGTCTGGCAACAAATGTGGGCGTGCGAAATCAAGGTGTGCTTTACAACAACGACATAATCCGAGCTGTGCCGCAAGATCTCAAGGTTCAAGCTATGCGCATCCTCTCCGCAAAAGTCGTGCTTGCTGCCAGAATCGATGGCCAGCACTCATCTCCTTCCGGCGAGCAGGGTTTGGCCTTGGCGGAACAAGTAGAGAAGCGCATCAACAAGCTTTCCGAGGCACCGCCGAACAGCGGTATCAAGGCTCTCCCGGCACCGGACGACAAACCAAGTAGAAAGCGCGGTGGACGAAGAGTGCGAAAGATGAAGGAGGCGACAGCCATGACAGACCTGCGCAAAGCTCAGAACCGAATGGCATTTGGTAAGGAAGAAGCTGAAGTCGGCTTTGGCGACAGCTCAAAGGGTCTGGGTATGATTGGGGCGCAGGATGATGGACGAATCCGTGCAACACAGATCGATCAGCGAACGAAAGCGAAGCTATCGAAAAAGAATCCAGGTTGGGGAGGCGCGACTCCAGCTGGTGGCTCTGGTACTGCGACTTCTCTTCGTGGATTCGGCGGAGGTCCTGCAGCGCCTGGAGCTCTAAGAGCGCAAGGATTACGAGCTGCAGGTGTTGGCAGTGGTTTGAAGACGAACGTTGGTGGACAGCCAAGTGGTACAGTATCGACCGTGGCTTTCACTCCTGTGCAAGGCATCGAGCTTGTCGACCCCAAGGTGCGCGATGAGATGAATAGAAAGCGCAAAGCCGAGGAGGATCGATGGTTCAAGAGTGGCACGTTCACTCAATTGGGAGGCGCAAACACAGCCGCGCAGCCCGCGAAAGTGGATTCGCAAGGCTTCAAGGTTCCGTCTCTGCCAATCAAGAAGCAGAAGCAGGGCGATTGAGGTCTCGACTGTACCCGTACTCTACCCTGAGGATTTGTAGGGTGCTGGCCCAACACAGGAATGAGCTATACGACATGGAACTGCTCAGATCAGCTCATAGAGGTCAGCCGCGGCAAGCAGTGAGAAATTCCTCAGAAGCGTTGTCGTGTTCTATAACACTTATGAATGCTGGTGCTAATTGCTGGATGCGTATCCCGCATTCCACTGTCGCCACTCGCGAGGCACGACGTGAAATGGTGTATTGGATGCAATCCACTTCCAATTTTGGCGAAGTAGCGCTTCTTGCTGCTCCAACGGGCGACATCGACACATGAGGGCATAGTCTTGGTTTTGGGGCCGAGCGATACTGATGAAGAAGCTCAAGATTCGTCTCCAAGAAGTCAAGCCTTGGCACGTCAGCTGCCACAATAGAGATGTGCTCTATAACTACGAGCGATTCGTCCAGCACAAGCAAGTGGCGCAAGGTGTGCCACCAGCATTCGCTTGTTATTATCGTCACCCAACAATGTCTATCTTTGCTAGAGGATAGCTTGACTAAGAATAAGAAGTCGCTTGATCTCAAGTCATACTTCCACATCACTGACAATCCACTTCTACATTCCACCTGCAACAATATGCACTTCCTCCAAGCTTTCACTTTCGCTTTCTTGATCATCTCTAACTGCTTCGCGCAGAGGAACAGACCACCATGCCTTAGCTCTGACGAAGCAGAGCAACTCGTCAACAGATTCGCAAAAGTTATGGAGAAGGGGCCCGGCTACGAGAGGCTTGCGGCCAGAACTTTCGATCGAAACTTTCGAGCTATCTCGGATAGTTATGCCTATGTCTTTCAGAATGAAGTAAGTCGTCGTGTATCCTAACGCTCTTTGAAATAGTTGCGAGTCTGCAGGCTACAACAAGAACCGGCATGCTTCGACTCAAAACATGTGCTGAAGCAACAATTACTCTCGAATGCTTGCTTATATATTCGCTAACCTCTCGCCTCTACCCAGCTCAACACAACCAACATCAACTCCCTCCAAGCCTATCTCGACGCCCACAAGAATCCCGAATCCAACTACGCCACCCACTTCATTTCCAACACTTGTGATACCATCACATGGTATTCCACTTCACTGATGGGTGGTAGAAGGAAGATTCCGATCAGGAAAATCAAAATTTTGTTCGTTGATCTCAAGACGAGGAAGTTTGTTAAAGTCTATAATGAGCAGAATTCAGGGGCTATGCTTTATGCTCAAGGATTGCCGGAGTGTGAGGTTAGGAAGAGAGGATGGGGTTTGCAGGTTGGGAGTGAGGGGCTTAGGAGGGAGAGGAGGAGTTGTGGGTGACCCAAAGAGAGGTGAAAGGTATTGAAGTAATGATGGAGTGGTGGCATAGGTAGCAGCAAGGCATCATTTGAAGGAGTGAGGATGGCTTTTCATTCATACTTTTCGTGTCTCGGTTGATGGATCTTTGCAAAAAGAATGGAACTGCGAGAAAAGATGTGAGCTCGTTATTCGTAGAAATACAGATGAAGCCATCAATCTGAATCAGGATGATACCCGTGCCTGGCAAGATGCTGATGAAATTCGCTTTCGCCTCCCATATGAATTGCTGACACAGACTTGTTCTTGAATGCACAAATCGAGCGCTTGCTCAAAGCCACTGCTTCCACCAGCTCTTAGCCTTCTTCTCCCCAGGCAGCTTTGCATCGATAATCTCCTCCATCGTCAAGTTCCTCCAAGTCTCGATTGGCAACCATCCAATTCTTGCTCGATCACCAAAGCCACCAAACCAATATACATGGTCGACGATGAGTTGCACGTACTCGCTCTCGTGTGAGATGTCGTTCCCAGGCTGCCAGAACACAGAGTCTGGGTGCGATCTCAGAAAGCATGCCTGAATCTTACGGTATTGTAGACCATGTCTCGAAACAGGCTCAAGATGTCCATGTAGTGAGAACCGCGGCAGCGCAGCAGGCGTATGCGGTGTTGGGATCTCTTCGTCATCGTTGAAGAGAGAGTATGTTGTCTTTCGCTCCGGCCACCATCTGACGCTGAGACTTATATTTGAGCCTTGATTGTAGTTTTTGTATGGTGTTGCGATGTTGATGGCAAGGAGGATTGGATTGCCCGAATGTGGATCGCAATCGGCATAGTATTCCATCAGACCGATGGGTGTGCCTGCGACATCTGCGGGTCGATTTTCCTGGAGTTCGACATCGCTGTTCGAGGACTGTGATGGGAAAACAGTGACAAGGTCGCCAATCGTGGTCAAGTGCATTATCTTCCTCGCCATCGCGGTCGATTCACGGACGGAAGGTATCCTGTAGCCTTCATTATGAGGTTCCTCAGGATTGCTGAAGATGTGTTGAGGTTGGGTGGTGAGTATGGACTTGGCTGATATGCCTGCAACCAGGCCGGAGAGCAATATTGTCGAAACCATTTTGTGTTCCTCCAACTGTTGGCTCCAAAATGCTGTCCAGACAAAGATGGAGGCCTTTGATCTGATGATGAGGTCAGGATCTCTTATCGCGGTAAGATCCGAGGATGCGCTTTCCCTCTCTCGTGACACCGAAAACGCTTGGCAGAGGCAGGTGCCGCACAGTAATTGCGAGGGCGGAGAAGACCTTCACTGCACCTCACCAACGCCATCGAACAGCGAACACACCCATCGACCCGACATCCATCAAGCGATACCGTGAGTTCCGCCCAATCCATCCGAATATATTGCACACCGCCAGTCATCATATTTCGTCCACACACGACCGTTGTCCGCGCACACACAGCTAACATTTCTTCGCCACCGCAGAATCACACACAGCTTGAAAGAACACCGCAACCATGGGTAAGGTGCACGGATCCCTCGCCCGTGCCGGTAAGGTCAAGTCGCAGACTCCAAAGGTACGAATACACCGATAAAAGATGAGCCCGAGATGGAATAAGGACAATATCTGACATGCGTCATACATAACAGGTCGAGCCACAGGAGAAGAAGAAGACTCCAAAGGGCCGCGCCAAGAAGAGAATCACATACACCCGCCGTTTCGTCAACGTCACCATGACCGGCGGCAAGAGGAAGATGAACCCAAACCCAACCTCGTAAACAGCGCGACCGACAAGATGAAATGATGGGGGAGAGGGAATGGCTATGAAATGGGCGGACACGAACGATATCGAACGTGGATGATGCGGTGAAATGCAACATACATCGGCAGGCGTTTTATCTATGAGGTGCTTCTGCTCTATTTTCTGGCATGAATGTCTCGAGAGTCGGCGCTTCCATCATGTGTTACTGGAATGCGTGGCTTGAGGATCGGACGACCGTTGCATTGTCTTTGATAAGGACTTTGAAGACGGTGGGAAGGCTTATGTTTTCGTATGCTGAAAAGTAGCTCGTATTGCAAAAGCTTCCCATGCACATCTTTCTCGGTACTTGACATGCGAAACAGGTCCCCGCTGCACAGTGGCCTGCGCTATCATAAGGATTCAAAGGTGCATTTTCGAATGTTACCGGACGGCATCTACAAAAAATGCTGTCTCAAGCACGCCCCTTCGCTCTTGCCAGCTCGTCCCGAGCCTCTGCCAGTTCTGCATCACTGGGCATATTTACTATCATTAGATACAAGACGTCCTCACGCATACCTCGCTTAACAGTACGTATGGGACCACCGCCACCCCTTTGCCCTCGGTCCCTCCTTCCTCGCCTGGATCTGCGCTCATACGCATCTGCTCGAGAAGACGAGCTGGGTCCTGCAACACCATCGCCATACTCTGCTTCGTCATCAAGACCTCGGCTCCTATGATAGTCATCATGACCAGCATTGCTGCCGAAGCCTCTGCCTTCAAAAGCTCCAAAGCCTCCCCGGCCACGTCCAAAGCTATCAAACCCACCTCTGCCACGTCCGAATCCTCCTCTGCCTCGACCAAAGCCTCCACGACCGTGTCCAAATTCAGCGCTGTACCCATGGTCATGCCCGTGATGATGCCTTGACCTCCTTCCACCTTCCCTTCGCTCTCTTCTTTCTTCCCTTCTGTCCTCCCTCCTTGCACTCTTCTCTTCCCTTCTTTCCATTCTTCGCTCCCTCTTATCCCTGCCCGGCGTCAATTTGCCGCCACTGACTAATGCCACCAACCCTCCCGAATGCATAGAGTGATTAGGGTCTGCCAAAGAACTTCTGAAGCCTCTCTCGCCCTGCGGTACAGTAAGCTGTTCCGGATTGCTGCCTTGCGAAGCATATTGCATCTGTGCTCTGCGATCTAGATAATCTGATAGAAAGCGTTGAGCATCTTTCGTCTTGTCTTTGAAAGTCTCGGGACCAGTAGAAGAACTATACTTCTGGTCTATCGCAGGGAAAATCAAGGGAGCACATTCTGGAAGAGAGAGTTGTCCAGATGACGTTGTGCTCGAGAGGCGGAGATTCTGCATGCGTGAACTCATACCACCATTGCTGTCTTCACCCGAGTACTTGGCTATGACCTGGTTCGTAGATAAGTCGACGGTTTGCGGCTTGATGAGACTGCTGATGAGACCAGTCCTTCGTGCAGATTCTTCCATTTCTGCATCTGATTTGTATTTGACGATCATGGCGTACAACCCAGCCGGCTGGAATAGTTCTCGATTCATGTTGTCGAGAAAAGTATTGGTCTTGTATCGTTCTTGTGTTTCGGCTGCTACTTTGGCTCCGATTTGAACTCCAGTTGTTACGGCCATTGCTATGACTCCTGGCGCAAAGCCTGCAATCCCTGCTGCCACTTGAATAATGGGTAGAATTGGGTGGGCTTGAGACGATTTGTGGAAGTTCTTCAGGAAAGCTAGAAATGTATCCTGATCAATGCCAGCGTTTTGGAGGACTGGGGCGTAAGCTCGCACGAAGCCTCTTGACTTCTTGCGTGGTCGTCTCTGAGGTATGATGACTGGGCATGGCAATGGGTTCTGTGGCCGAGAGCTGCTGGGCTGCGTTACTTTGTGAGCTGCTGAGGTTCCCATTACATCCCGCACGAGATCTTCGGTTGGCTCGAGAGGCTTAGTCGCCTCGGATTCTTCGTATGAAGGAAGGCCATCTTTGCTGTCTTCAGGTGTGATTGCTTCGTCCAGCTCCCACATTTCTTCGTCATCTTCCGTAGACTCGTCGTCCGAGCTGAAAGACTCAGGATCGGTAAGATCATTTGGTCCAATACTGCGTCGCTTCTCGTCTGATGCGGATGGTCCAGCCTCCAATGTCCGATCTGAAGATCTAGTCGCGTCTGCATATGCTGGAGGAAGATCATTTGGCGGTGCTTCGACTCTCCTTGTGGAGTCTGCTGTGGGCAGTGATGTTTGCTCCTCTGCCGCGGCTGCTCTGGCTTGTTTTTGTTCTTTCCTATGCTCATTGTATTCGGCTGCCATTCCTATGCCTGAGCTGATCAGTCCGAACAGACCTTTACGCTGGCGGTCACCCATCTTCGCGGGGCACGCAGGCTGCTACTTTAGTTTCAATAAACGTTGTCTTAAAGGTGCAGGAGGGGTCACACAGAGTCCGGGAGAAGTGGTGATATATATCAGTGAATCTCGTGTCACCCAACTCGCACGACTGCCATAGCTCGCGCGAAGCTGCTTCAACTTGCTATAGTGCCTACAGCCTCATGGCCGAATTACATGCTCAGAAGTGGAGTCCTGATGCATGGTGAAAGCTCAGCCCGCCAAGACAGGGAGTTCCAAGTGAACGGGCGCAACGCAAGCCCGATCTGAACATCGCGCGTCGGCCATTCCGCCAGACATCACAACTTCAGCTCTTGACAACAACTTCCGCCTCCGAGACAGCGCAATACAGCAGAGCTGACCTGGCCGCAAGACATCAACATGGCTCTACCACAAGACCATATTCGAGCGATTGACCAGCTGAGGTCGCGTCTCGCGCAATTGTCTTCCTCGATAGCACATCTTAAGGGCCAACTCGAGTCCAATGACCCGCTTCCATCATGGTAGGTCTTGATAGCCGCCCGTTTAATATACTGATACAATTTCTCTTTTATAATCGCGTTGTAGTGTTGTCTGGCTCGATGCTAAAGGTAAGTACGCAGGCCTACACTACAAGCAGCCTCTACGGCACTAGGTTCACACATGGGCGAGCTTGCCCAGACTTTGAACGCACAACGCCAGCTCTTCACTTGGCTCCATCCATATCCCCTGCCCAGCTTCCCAGGAAACACGCAGGAAGGCCTTTTGCAGCAATTGTTGCGCAAAAAGCCTGAGCCGAGAGCCGAAGAATGGATCGACGAGACCTTGAAGATCGATGCGGAGGAAGGGAAAGCAGACAACGGAGTCAGTGCTACTCGAGGTGCTGCAGCGAGTCCGAGCGATGAGGAGACAAGAGATCTTTGGGAGTGGGCAGGTGCGTCGACTGCCGGGAAGGTCCAGGAGATGTTTGACGGCGGCCTGTTCGATGATGATTACAGCATCAAGGAGCGAAAGGAGGGCGTCAAAAATGTCGTGACTGGGCTCAAGAAACAGCTTGACGACGGAAGCTCGGCAAGCGGGACGCCGAAGAGCGAGGAGGACGTCAAGATGGAGGACGAAGACGAGTCGAAGGAGGACCAGAAGCTCACCGAGATTGGCCTTGATCCCTCCAAGCCTCCAATGCCGCTGGAGCAATTGCTGAGGTTGGAGAGCGGTGCGTGAGTGAGCCTAGGCAGCATGAGATGACACGTTTTCGGAGCTAAACGCATCACTTTTGGTGTGTTGCCTGAGCTGCGCTATTGTCAGAACTAGCTGCTTGCGTCAAGTATTGTGGGCTCACATGAAAACATGACGCACGAGCCGCTCAGTGAGAGATGCCTTGCCACATTAAAAAGCCAGCCATCCTCTTGCTTCCTTCCATTTCCAGTCCACTGTCATACACAAATCGATTACAGCCTTCCGTTCTAGAAGGACTATCAAGCACCACTACAGCAGGTCAAGGCCTTCAAGACCAGCATCTAGAGACGAAGGAGACAGGCACACAGGGCTACACAGCACTGCAATCGTCATGGGTCAGATTACAATCTGGGTCGATGGTGCCCCACGCCAGTTGAACGTACTAACATACACCGCAATGAACGCTCAAGACAGCATTGCAGCTCTGCTCGAGAAGGAAATTGAGTTGTGGCGGATGCAGTCCTTCGAAACATGGCAGCTCTGGATCGCAGTTCGGTCGGCGGCAGGCGCTGAAGAGGTCTGCTACAAGGGACGGGTCATTGGGTACGACAAGTACAGCATAAATCTTTGGCATCGAGAGGCAGATGACATACACGTCGAACTTCAGGATGGCAAAGTGCACATCAAGACTCCAGGCGGACTTTCGAGCGTCGCCGCCTACATGGACAAGATGTCATTTCCTGAGGCCGTTACTTGGTCTGTCACTCCTGAACAGTCTAACTGGGACAAACAGTGGAACTGGGTAAGCTGAAATCTTGCCATGACTGGCGGTGGATTCCTGTGCTGACTCCATCAATTATAGTGGGTGATCCGTAGCAAGACTCTCGGCACGCAGTTCGAATTCAGTCGGTTGCCAGCTGAGCTTCGCAACAACATCTACTCTCAAGCCTACAACACTACCATCCGACCATTTAAAATGCGCCAGATGTGTCCTGGCATGGGCTCTCCGTTCGCAATTCCAGTTCCCAGCACTTCACTAATGCTCCTCAATCGACAATACTACAAGGAAGCAAGCGGCATCCTCTTCGAGACTGCGACGTTCAAGGTCAATAACAGACAGGTACTGCGGCGTCTTACCTGCAACGACCTCGTCGCGTCTCAACTCACCAAGCTCGAACTCAGTCTCAGCCACGAGGACTTCCTGAAGCTATTCCGATGGAAGGGCGACCCCAAAATGAGCTCCCACTCGGCCAAGACCGCCTTGGTCCTGCGACACATGGCCAATCTTCAGAACCGTAAGTACACATCTCCGCCCATCGGCTGTAATTGCGGTCGCCGTGTTACAGACAGTCGGCTGGTGTCGGCCTTTGTTCTCGGAGCGACAATGTTCCCTTTCAACACACATACTGACCTTGTACTCTTGCCTTTAGTGACCCTCGATATCGATGCTCCAACGCGCACATCAGTTTCGTCACCAAACTTTCCCACCGGACGTCGTGTCGCATGCCAGGATAAGGCTGTTGCCTACATCCTCGGTGCCGCGGCGCCCTTCATCGATGTAATCAAGAATGTCAAGATCACGGGATACGTCAAGACCAAAGTCAAGGAGGACTTTGAGGAATTCTGTGCCGCAGGGAGGAAGTTCTACGAGACTTGGTGCGAGCTGGCTGAGTTCAACAGCACCGTAGAGGTGTATGATCGGTGGCTGGAGGACGATGTTGGCGTGGCTTTGGTTGCTGAGGGTGAGGAGGACACAGATACTAACGAGGAGAATCTCGAGTGGCCTCCGGTCTGTAACTGCGAGACGAGCTGCGAGTATGGCTCTTGGAAGGCTGAGTAGTACTCGAGGGGCGGAGTCGAGTCCGTGTGTGGCCCTTTGTTCTTGATTTTAGAGACACAAACCTCCTCAGTACACCATTCAGCTTTAGGCCCTTTTATAGAGGGACAGAAGCGAGAATGAGAAAAAAGCATACAAATCAGGCCCGTCCCGGCGGTGGTACGAACGAAGAGCTCCGCTTTTCGGTCACGGTCATACATCTGAAGTACGAGCCCGTAAAGTCAAGACGAATGCAACGGCAGGAGATCCTCAGAAGTAAAGAACGATGTAAGCTCCCATGATGCCGACTTTCTCTACCTGGGAGAGCAGATCGTGGTCTTCGATATTGGGGCGCACCTTCAAGAAATGCGATATCGGCTAGAGCGGTGTTGCGATTATCAACGGTGAACAGCAGCCCATACTCACTGCTCAATTCTGTCAGCGATGCTGCTTCAGTGTTTAGCGAATTTCTGGGCTTTCGTACACCGGACTGTCGCTCTCAATGCCTGACGCGGTACAAGAAGAGATGGAGTAGAAGTGTCTGTGATCTGGAACGAGATGCTCACTTCAGAGTCTCAATGCTATGCTGCCTCTGCGATCGATGGTTGTCTAAGATATCTGACTCCGAAGCAGGCGCAGATGGTAATCTGAGCCGAGAGAGGCAGTACAGCTCCGATACAGAATAGCGAGAGGTGAGCAGAGGGAAAGAAGTCTGTCAACGATGTTCGCTTCAATGTTGAGCGGATGTCTGGGCTTTCATTCGCTGGATCATTGCTTTCCGATGCGCACTACGAGGCAAGAAGGAATGGAGGAGAGGCGTCTGTGATTTAGACCGACATGCTCACCTAGCTGCTCCACTGCTAAGATGCTTCCGCGGTCGATGAAAATCTGTGGTCTCTGACTCCAGATCGCGAACAGATGGCAATTCGAGCCTAGAGGCGCGATACAGTTCCGATACAGAATAATGTGAGATGAGCAGAGAGAACATCCCGTCGGCGATGCTCGCTTCAACTTCAAGCGACTTTCTGAGCTTCTCATCTCGCCATCATTGCCTTTCAGGTTCTGGTATGGTGGAAGAAGGGATGGAGGAGAAGTCTGTGTGATATCAAATGAGATGCTCACCTAGCACCCTCGCTGTCATTCTGATTCCGCGGCTGAGAACAGTCTGTGGTTTCAAACGGCAAACTGCGGACCTGAGGCGACTTCAGCCGAGAGAGGCAGTGCGCCTGCAATCGACAGTAGTATTGAGTGAACAGAAGATATGGTGTCTCATCACTTGAAAAACGGCGCACTTCGCAAGGCATATCAACACGTAGCAGCATGCTGAGATGTCGAGATCGCAATCGACTACTTGCAGAATCCCTATCCAAAATGAGTTGTCTCGCAATGTCACACAAGCGACATAGTCATTGAAATTATTTACGTATACATTGATGCTATTGTCCATGCTTCCTGTGTCTGAGCGGGTCGCGCTCTCTAGCAGCTTCCGTAGCATTCGCGACCACTTTAATCCGCTTATGGCTCCGAGCTGTTAGATGGAACGGGAACGTTTCTGGCTCGAGAAACATCGCGTCTTTGAAGCTCGCAAGCGGTACATCGACCTCTTTGGTGCCTTCGATCTTCTTACAAAGGTCACACGCCCATGCAATCTGCGCAACTAAGAGGTTCAGCGATCTTTCAGCAATGTGCATTCCAGGACATATCCTCCTCCCATTTCCGAACGCCATGTAATGCTGGATGTTCGGGTATTGGCTCAATGGTTCTCGATATGTGGTTGGATATGCTGGATCTAGCCATCGATCCGGGACGAACTCTTCCGGATGAGGATACAGCTCCCGATCTCTCGATATGGCAAGCTGGCAGGCGTGGACATTGGAGCCTGCGGGGATGTATTGTCCTTCGTAGATATCGTCCCGTTCCAGAAAATGAGAGATTCCGCCTGCGACAATGGGTCGCCATCGGAGCACTTCTTTGACAGTCGCACGGACCCGAGGGAGGTAAGCCATATCGTCAAAGGTCGGTAGACGATTGGCACCGACGACGACATCCAACTCCTCTTGCAGCTTCTTATACTCCTTTGGATGCAATACCATCGCATGCACAAACGACTGCATCGCCACAGAAGTCGTATGAATACCCGCCTCAAAGAGCGTCCCAATCACATACGCACCCTGATCCTCAGTCAAGTCATACTCACCCATATGCTCAATATAATACTTCTCCCAACAATCCACCGCCGTCCCATCATCTATCTCCTTCCTAACATCATTCAGCAAATCTCGCATAACCTGTCTCTCCTCTATATGCATCTCCTCCAATTCCTTCTTCCAAGGCGCAAGAAATCTTGGCAACCACATCATCTTCGGAAACAAATCAACAAGATAGGCACCAGGTTTACCAACTTTCCCAAAATTCTGAATCTCCTTATGTATCCTCTTCGCCATAGGATCATCTTCACCCTGTAACACCTTCCCAAAACCAAGACGAAAGATAATCCCTCCTGCATATCGACTAAACCATTCCTCATACCTCTCCGGCTGCTTAATTAAATCTTGAAGTGCACGAAGTGACTCGATGGTAATTGTGTCCTGGTATTTGATGCATGCTTTGGGACTACAAAGTTGATGCCAAAGTTTCCGTCCTTGTTGGAAAGTATGATCGTGAGGCCACATCAGAGGTCGGAGATTGCCTCCGAGGAGTTTCACGAGAGCTGGACGCTGCTCTCGAGAACTGTAGATGCTGCCTCTGTCGCGGAGGAGGTCGTTGGCGATTTTTTCGGAGCCGAGGATGATGTTGAGTTTTCCGAAGAAGGAGAGTTGGTAGATTGGGCCGTATTGTTTGGACCATTCTAGGAATTTGAGCTGGTTGATGTCAGTGGGTTTCATTGTGATTGCAGGTGTGCTTTGCTTCACCCAGTAGTGCTTCTGAGGCATTTGTTTCAGGTTGCCTATTAGGAATCGACCTGGAGGACCTGGTAGTGGCCGCGTTCCATTTGGAAGCTTTGGGTGAAGTGTCATGTAGCCGTAGATCCATGCAAGACCCAGTACCAGAAGGCTTGCTACGAAGAAGGAATACATATTCGACACGTGAGAGCGAAGATCTAGTCACAGCACTTGGAGCCAGGCCTTGGTACGTGCTGAAACATTAGGAATAGAGAGCATTGCGAGTTTTTAAGATCGGAGAGTATCAGCAGAAGGAACATTAATGCCAATAGTAGGGCATCATGCACGAGTTGAGAATGACCGCCATTTAGTTGAACCCTATTAGCTACAGGTCAGAGCATGTATAAGCATCGGAGGATCTGAAGCTTACGCCATACATTGATCCTCGGGCCATCTCCAATAAATGCTGTTCACATCTCCAGCTTTTATTTGACATCGTCAGCTTTCATCACGTCGAACACCCATTGTGGTACTTGTGGTATTGCCTGCCATCCGGTCTTCCACTGACTCTGCCAGTCTGCAACAGTCGAAGGCATCGCAAAGACTGCAGTAGCAAACCACATCGGCGTCGGTCCAGCTTCGAGGTCTGCACGAAGTACCGGTAGGAGAGTTCTTGCCTCAATGAGATTGCTGTTTGCGTCCACGTTACAGATGCCACCTGTACGGCCGTCATTCCATAACAGCTCGACAGCTCCAGAAGCTCCAGCACGAGACAGTATTAGTGCTGTCTTGCCAAATGCTGCTGTACCTTCATTCGGAGACTCGAGAGTTTGTTCAGTGAGCACTCTGCCATCGAGCGCTCTCGTTCCAGCTATCGCAAATCCACCTTCAGCACTCTGCAAAGCTCGATTATTCTTGATCCGATGGATGCGAATGTGCCAACTAGGAGCTTGATCAGTGGGCGGTATCAGCCAGGTCTTCACTTCGACATCATTGAATGGATGCATTGCGGAGTACAGGACGGGCTGGCCATCTTTTTCAAGAATTGAGGCGTCTTCCACTTCACGCCTCATCTTCCAGATCTCTCCATCATCATCGCTCAAAGCCAAGGCACTTTCAGGGACGAACTGTTCCAATGTGTAGCCTCCAGTTGGAACAGAGTAGCCAAAGCTGGCACTGCAAGCGAAATGGCCGTATTTGGCCTGCGTCGCTTTGAGAGGATAGTGACACTTTTGCCCGCTGCTGAGTAGAAAGGTATGTCCACCTTTATGTACCAGGATATGCTTCGGTATCTTCAATGCTTTGATAGCTGGCAGCGGACTGGGCGATTGTGTGAATGGATGAGCCTCTTCTGGGCTCGACCAGAAAGGGTGTGACTCTGGCTGCGCAAGTGCAGCGAATGCAAGCATGCACCAGTATGGGGAACCAGGAGAGTTGTAATTCTCAGCCAAATAGTAATTCGGATATGTATATCCGATATTGAGCATGCCGTTGGCTGTAGAGAACACGAAGTCAGCAACGTCCAACCCGATGCGTTCGGGAAATACATACGTTGGAAGATATGGGTCTTTCGACTCCACCACCGAAGGTTTCGGACGAGTAGACCTTTGATCATTCCCCAAGTCAATGGTGCAGGCGGCTCTACGTCTGCGAATGCGAAAGCTGACCAGAAGGCAATAGTAGCGAAGCGATATGTCAAGCTTCGCCCAAATGGTATAGAATGGCCGTCGGGGTCTTGGTAGTGAACAAAATCAAGAGCGAATTGCTTCGCTCGGTCCTTGAACCTTTGAGCACGCTCTGGATCGAAGTCTGCGGCGAGCTTCGAGTAGAGTAGTTGCAGATACTGTATGGCAAATGACCCGCTGTAATAGTCCATCTGTGTGTAGCCTTCAGGTCCGTCATTGGACCAGCCTTCCCCTCGATGAAAGGTCTCGAGATGAGCTACATCAGCTTCGATCCTTTCATGAGAATATGGCGCTCCATTTGCTCGTAGTCCCAGATTTGCGAAGACACGAAACCAGAGCCAATTCGTATTTGGCATCTCCTTGTCATTCATAGAGCCTATCCAGCTGGATAGATTTTGCTTCTGCTGTGTGGTCAATGGATCCCAGAACTGCTTACCAGCAATGGCGAGTGTGAAGCCAACTGGACATGCTTCCACCATTCGTTGATCAAGGTCTTGCATGTTGCCCCAGAACTCCGACCCGCTAGGATCTGTGCCAGCAGCCAGGCCCTCGGTCCACAATTGTGCTTTTCCATAGTTGAAACCTCCAGCAAGCAATGGAGCAAGGCCCCATAATGGTCTTGCGAAGCCTTCAATTTGCGCTGCCGTCTCATCGAATCTGGTACCGCTGCCGCCAACCCTGACGAGCGCACGATGCTCCGAGAAGCCTGATTCTAATGGATCAAGGAGAGATGCACATGCAGCAGCTACATCATCTCTGTTTCTCAATGGATTGTTTGAAAACGCGTGCGGAGGGAATGGCTGATTAGCTTCGGCGATTCGTGCTGTAGACATTGTCATCCAACCGCATTAGAAGTGTCCTTAAGCCAGGATAGATGAACGGTTGTCCGTATAAGCATTGTGTAGGCCTGGGCAGCTTTGAGCTACCGTACATGTAGAGACGTTCTCGGTTGAGTATTCCGGCTAAATTCGAAGGTGCAAGTGGACATGAAGAGGTGCGAAGCATTCAATGCCTCGCATCTGATCGGCAAAAAGTTCGAGCCTCAGGCGCCACGGGAAGTCGGAGGAAGCCGCGATGAAGCTTCCCTTTGGCATCACCTCACCGCAGCTTGTGCCATTGCAAACTCCACTCCCACGTTCGACACATCAACATGGCGGCTCAAGTACGTACACACCTCACAATGCTCTCTGGACGTCTTTTGCGCGCCGAGTGACACCCCTACTACCCCGCCGGACACGCAATGGCATTCCCGCTGCACTGCATTTTCTGTGCATCTGCTAACAATGATGCTGCTACAGCGATCAGCCGCGCTCAAGATCGACTGGACCAACCTTGGTGCCAAGTTGGGCCTCAGAGGCCAGACCGCCGCCGCGCTCCAGAACTTCAAGCAGCGTAACGATATCGCACGCCGCAAGGTCCAGGTCCTCTCCGAGCAGCCCTCGACCGTCGACTTCAGCCACTACCGCAGCATCTTGAAGAACCAGGATGTGATCAACGACATCGAGAAGCAATTCAACGCTTTCCAGCCAAAGAAGTACGATGTCCAGAGACAAATCAAGGCCATTGAGGCTTTTGAGGCCCAGGCTGTGAAGAGCGCCGAGGAGACCAAGGGCAAGGTTGATGCCGAGCTTAAGGATTTGGACAAGACTCTCAAGAACATTGAATCTGCCAGGCCATTCGAAGACCTCACTGTGGTGCGTTATTACAGAATGAAGGAGAAGCAATCTCGAATTGCGACCTTGTCACGTGATGTCACTGCCGCGGCTAACTTTTCTACAGGACGATGTCGTCGCTGCCCGCCCAGATATCGACCAGCGCGTCGAGCAGCTCGTGTCGAAGGGCCGCTGGCAAGTTCCAGGCTACCAGGTAAGTGCCTTCCGTAATTCTTCATCTCTGCAGCTCAGACTGACCCATAAAATAGGAGAAATTCGGCAACCTCTCCGTACTATAAGCGAGCCCAGCCGCTGTTGTTTGATAGAATCAACTGTATATATGCGTACTGAGCTCCTTTGTCCCGAGATTGTGCTTCATCCTTTTTTGCAACACTGGCCACGCTATCACTACAGCAGCGTCGCACATTCTCTGACCCATTCCTCGATCGGAGCTGCACTCGACTGCACGTCTATCTTGTGGCGCTGATCTGTGCCCACGCGTATCCTCTCGATTACGGCAATGCGAGCTAGCGCTATTCGCAGATACGAACAATTTAATATTGGCCCAGGTGATGCTCGTAAGTCATCCGGTGGCGCATCGTAACACGATCCAGGACTTGCGTGGTTTTCGGATCCTCAGACAAGGATACCTATCATAATATAGTGTGGTTGATACGCAACGCAATCTTGGCTCGAACAGCGTGCTGACCTTGGCTGATTCTTGGTAGGAAACACGTGTAAATCCTTACCAGCGGCATAACGCGGTCGGATCAGCATGGCATTGCAGATGCTCGTGATGACCCTGGTAACTCCTCTGGTGCCTTTGCATGCTAGAATGCACACGAGAATTGAGCATTTGGACTACTGTTTCCGATCAGATGACGGTAAAGAGCGAATGGCTGAGGGTATAGCTCAGAGTTCAAGAGATTCGGTCTCAGGACTCGCGCATTCGCCTGATCCGGTATTGGGAATGACAATCGTCCGGCTCACTCGCTCGATCGAGTATCATTCATGCAGCCAACGTACTAGTGCCCATGCCCAGAGCTTGGGGACATATGCATGCTTCTAGAAACGAGCAGTGCAACGACTATTCAGTGTCCGATGAATGATCAGAGACATTCGAGCACGTTGGACAATTTGCGCGTGTGGCCGAAAATGTTTGAAAGATCGCTGGCGAGCTCAATACGTTACGAGAGCACAATCCGGTGCGCGAGCCAGAGAGTGTTGGATCCACTTTCCATGGACATTTCAGAAGGACCTCATTGACCGCTGTGTACCTCAGGACGAGGGTGATGTTCGATGGGGTACATCTGACCAGTGAATGTGCCAGCCTCTGACAGACTGTGCTCCTCGATAAAATTGCATTGAAGCATGGACGAAAAGGGCAATCGATATCCGTCACTCACGTTTCGTCATCAGGTATCAAGTACTAGATTCGGGCTACAGAGGTTGAGAAAGCGGTCTAGTCTATGTGCGCTCTCCCTATATCTTTCTCGAGATCAGCTTCAGTGCGTCGATCCGCAGCTGGGATCCTAAGTACAGCATGACCTTATTGCTGGCAGGACAGGGCCTAGAGCTGGGACCAGACGCGTTGCTGGACGTGCTCCAGGATGAAAGCAGGCACTAGCAGAAAGCTATGCGGCAGTGCGGCATGTGAGGGAGCAAAAAGCACAAGAGCCTTGTCATTCACCCACGCCGCCTCGCTGCCGGAACCCAGCCTGGTGACCACGTCTTGGATCGTGGTGTGAGGACTGGAATCGTTTCTCCAGACCGGATGACTTGTTCAGAAGTTCCCAGAGGCCTTTTGGCCTGCTTTTGGATGTTTACTCCACCCTTCCTGACTCGCGCGGATGCGGTATAGCGATTCATTTCTGCAAACAGCAAAGAGCTCCGTGAGGCCGTCCAGGCCAGCGTATGCCATGATCGACCCATAGACGATAGCGCCCAACCTTGGTCGCGATTCTACCACGGCCATCGGATTGCAAGAGCCACGACTTCAAGCTTAGAAAGACACTCAATGTCTATGCTTGCCGGTTCGTGAACGATGTCACTCCCTTGAATATCATGGAGTCTTGGTCCCGCGAAGTACCGATCAAGCGGTCTGACAATCCTCGAACCGCTCTAATTCCTGACATTGTCGCCGGCGGCATATCGCGACTTCAATCTTGTCTACCACAGCCACAATGCCTAGACGTCAGACTCCCGACATATCCGAAATATCGGTGACAATGGTACCTACAATGCTGCCCTGAAAACTTCCGCACCGAGCAGAGAACGGCGACCACGAATATTGGACTCCCATCAAGCGATATACCGACAATAAGGTAAATGACCTTCTGCAGGAACTACTGTCACTTGCATGAACAGCGATACCGATGCATGAATCAGGCTTCGAAGATCTCTGAGAGGTCAGCCTGAACCTTTGACACCAGGTCAGCTGGTTGTTTGGACGTTTCAGAATGATCCCATGTTCACGGCAGTCGAAGTGTGCCAGTGTCTTAACGAGGAGAGACCGGTCTTCCTCCGGGGGGGTGATGTCTTGGTGTGTGCTCGGCGGACTGGCAAACCTGGACAACAAGGCAATGCTTGACCATAGAGTGTATCGGCGTGGAGAAGAAGTGGTCCTCGCTGAAGAGAGTTACAGGAGAATCTGTTCTTTTCGATTCTCGAACGAACGCCCCTTCTAGCGATCGTGATGGGAGATAGAGAAACCTAGACGATCATCAGCATGGAAGTTGAATGCAGGGGTCTATGCACGGCCGGCATAAGCGTTACTGCCGTAGGTTGGCAACTTGTCTTCTTTCATTCACCTCGAGTTTGCTACTGCCGCTATATGAATACTACGATATTAACACTATCCGTAATCTTATTTACAGGTAGTAGACGACAGTTATTATATTATCGGCTTAGTATTAAATTTATATAATAGTAGGACGATAACGAGATATAAGTAGAGGTTTTATAGAGGGTAGAGCTATACCTTCCTTAAGACTATACCCTTCTTTATAAGAAGATAAACTATAAGACTTATAAACAATATATAAATCTAACGAGGAAGACGACGATATAAATATTAACGATATAATAAATAGCTAGCTAGGCCCTTTAAGGACGCGTATAAACTAAATAGTACTACCGCCGCTATACGTACTACTGTAATAAGTATAATAACAATTCTATAATAGTCGCCCTCTTCTAATAGCGCCGCTAGCAAATATACTAATAGAAGTATAGAATAGATATTTTAACCTCTATTATAATATTATAATACCTTAATAAGAATAATAACCTCCGCTAGCTTAATAACTACCGCCGGCTTAGTAACTACTAGCTCTATAGCCGCTAGTACCGTTAATAGTACTAACTTCGTTATAACTAGAAGGTAAGCTATAGACTAGTCTCTATAATAGTATTACTAGCGATAGTAAGACGTTTATCTATTTAATTATTCCCCTATCGATTAATAATAAGTATATTAATACTATCTATAACCTCTTATTCTATCTAATTAACCTAATTAAATTAGTACCTTCCGACCCGTAGAAGCTACTAAAGGACTATACTCTTTATAACGTCTTTAACGTATTAGATAGTACTATAGATACGCGTCTAGTTAAAGTAGAATAGGTAGTCTACGACTTATTCCTTATATTCTTTAGACTCTTTAGTATATTCTAAGTTATACTAATAACCCTTTATAGTAATAATTAACTTACTAGAGGACCTATTAAGTTATTATAACGTACAACGGTATTTATTTACTATATCTAGAACTTCTACTAAGTATATAATTAGGAGCGCTATATACGAGACGTTACTATAGATATACTTACTAACGCGATATACGATAATTATCTAACCTCTAATTATAAGCTAGTAGAAGCGGCTAAGTATAAGATAACGCCTAATATAAT